>JAXQQM020080893.1:0-171426 GCA_034641835.2 Pinus albicaulis
AACGCTTTACAGCGTAAAAAGATTCTTTATAGAAATATAAAATTAAAAAGATTACACACTACCAAGAGTGATAAAGAAAACACATTGATATAATATTATGGTTTAAGAGCACTAAAAATATCTTAAAACCTTAAGTTGCTTACTTTTACTAGAAACCTCAATTAAGAATGGAAAAGGGAAAATTGTTATGTAAAAACCTCCATAAGCTTGGAACATCTAACAACTGGAGTCGAACACTTCACCCATCATAGGAACAATAAAAGCTATAGAATGATATCAAAGTAGAGCTATATAATGATATTAAAAGAGAGTACTCAAGTTCACATTTATAAATAAATTTTAATAGCCATTGTAAAAAAGATTAAATAAATATTTTTGGGATTAGGTTGAAAAAGAAAAGTTAATAAATGTTTTTAAGGATCAAACTAATTTATTAAAAAATGTTAATGAAATAATAAAAAATTAAATTAAATTAAAAAAACAGTTATAAAAATATTATAAATAATATTAATATAATTATGTTAAATAAAAATAATAAAATCTTTGTAATTTGTAGAATTAACAAAGTAAAAAAAACACATCCATCCATTATTATGATTTAAGATCACTTTAAAAAAATTCTAAAACCAAAGTTAGTCACTTTCACTATACACCTCAATTAAGAATGAAGGAAACATTCTCATGTAAAAACCTCCTTCTATTAATGTTTTCCTTACAATGATTTAACTTTTGATGATTGTAATGTATTCTAATAAAAAAAATCACCTAGTGCCTCCCCAATCATCCCAATGTTAAAAATCACCTAGTGCCTCCCCAAATCATCCCAATGTCATGATGGGAGGCTTTGCCAATGGGTTGTACATTATATAATGGAACACGGCAAAAAACACAATGCCCCCTTCCTCATTATTAACAGAAGGATATGTTCTTAAAATTGACCTTATCATATTTGAGGTTGAAAAACTTTATGAACTTGAACCTGGTCATAGTAGTTAATGCAAAGTAGGGCGATTTACGAGCTAACATACATATTGAATGGAAGAATGAGCTTTCCAAATGGAATGTAAGTTTTATGACTAATTATTCACTAACGTTTAAGCTATTTTTGATTTATTTTATGGTGATATAGGAGAAAATCTATATATAGGATGGAAGAATGAAAAATAACTATTTAACTATGAGATGTGAGTTTTATAGCCAAGTATTCACTAATTTTTAAATTATTTTTTATTTATTTATTTATTTATATTAATGGTGATCTAAGATTCGTCTCTAATATTGAACGAAAAAATGGAAATTTAATTTTTTCAATTGATGTAGGAGCCAACACACATATTGGATGGAAAAATAGAAAAATGAAAAGTGTCCAATTGATGTATGAGCCAACTCATCTATTGGATGGAAAAATAGAAAAATTAATTGTCGAATTGATGTACGAGCCAACTCACATATTGGATGACAAAATAGAAAAATGAATTGTCCAATTGATATAGGAGTCAACTCACATATTAGATGGAAAAATGAACCATTCAAGTGTGGGTTGTGCAAGGCCTTTATGTTTCTTGGAACAATTTTGATTCCCCTCAATTGATTCATACCCTTAACCACTCTCCACGAGTCTTGAATTTCATACCTAATAAAAACTAAACCCCACAAAAACCAACCTAATAAATATCTCAAATACTAATGCAACTATATAAATTATATGGTTGGTAAATACTACTAGGCATCAATTCATGAACAGAATCAAATCACTTACCCCAAAATACATCTCACATTGCTCAAATTAAAAAAAATCATAGAAATTAACTAAATTATAACTTTATTTTAAACTAGTATATATCTATCTTAACTCTATATCTATGAAGGATTCAGAGATGAAATATATTTTCACTCTAAAAAGGGTTTACACATCAAGAGATTTTATTTGTCTCTAAATTTGGTAGATCGAAGTTAAGATATATACATATATATAAACCATGGGTTTTCAAAACCTAGAGCCCAACAATAAGTTGACTATTTTACATCAATTTTATTTTAATTATTTATTTTATTTTATTTTTATTTTTATGTAATTTTATCCAGTGAAAATGTTTGCATAATAGGGCAGCACATTACAACATATCTTCCATAATGAGTTGGAAAGCCCTTCTTGGGGCAAATATTATAATTATTATTATTTATAAGAAAAAAATTAATATATAACTTAAACAATATTCTTCACCATGGATATTTACCCACACTTTACTATGGAAATTTTTACCCTACAAATAGTTTTTGTTACAATACCATGAGTCAATATATTAAATTATCAATACCACAGAATTATCAATACCACATAACCCCGTGTTGACATAACATTTTTTAATTAATTAATTTGAAATAAATAAATTAAAGGAGTTTAACTAAATTGGAGATAAATCTTAACCTTTGTTTTGTGAATATTATTATAAATATTGATGTTGTAATGTAATTTTAATATTTTAACTCAGCCCAAATTACATAAAAATAAAAATAAAATTAAATCTTAAAAAATTAAAAAGATTAATCTAAAATAATATAAACATTTTAATATGGTCAAAATAAAATAAAAAATAAAAATAATGAAATAAATAAAACTCTACAAAAATAAAATAATAATAAAAATGACCTATGCTATTGACCCATGGTATTCATGTGGAATGTAGCTTATTTAAAGAAAGGGAGAAATTAAATCAACCTAGATCCATCTTAACTTTGGATCTACCAAGCGTCTATAAATATCAAAACTCAAATTTTATGCTGACTATGCTTGTTGCATGAGATGCCCAAATTTCATATAAATGCTAAACCCTTAAGTCTTATATCTTATATGATATCGCTACATTTGTTTATTTTTTATTTCCCCAACTGAAGGTTATTCACAGAGTAAATTTGCAAATTCATTTCCCACAACATATAATTTGAAGTCCCCCGCTACTATATGACTCATAATGAAGAGTGATAATAAGAGCAGGGTGTTATTTCCTTTTAAAATCGGTGATGTGGTTGAGGTTTCAAGTGATGAAAAATGCTTCGAGGGTGCTTTTTATCTTTCAACTATTGTTGAGAAGGCCGAGGGTTAGAATGGATTCGGGATTGAATATAGGGACTTGAGGGAGGAAGGGAAATAGAATACAAAACAGAGAAAGACTGTAAAGTTCCCTCATATTATGCCTTAGCCACCGAATCTGAATACAAAAATATTATGCATTAACGAAGTTGTTGATGCATATGATCGAGAAGGGTGGTGGAAGGGAGTTGTGAAAACCATCCTCCCTCGCAGTAATAAATATGTTGTTTACTTCTAGAATACTGATGAGCAGTGGCAGTTTAACATGAAACATGTTTGCATTCAAAGGCCTTAGTTGCTTCTAGAGTCTATGAAAAATCATCTTTCTTCAGTAATGTTGTTATAGGTGTTGTTATTCTCCCATAATTATAAACAAGCTTATGATAATATCCCGTCAAATCAAGAAATACTCGAAGATGCTTTATGGTTGTGGTTATTTTCTATTCCTTGATGGATTTAATTTTGTTATGGTCTACCTTAACACCCTTATGAGATACAATATGACCCAAATATTTCACCTCTTGTAATCCAAATAAACATTTGGAGGTTTTTTCATATAATTTTTTCTCCTCCAATAGTTTGGGCACCCTATGAACATGTTTAACATGAACCTTCAAAGACTTGATGTAGATTAGTATATCATCAAAAAAATACTAACACAAATTTTCTAACGAAGGGTTTGAAAATGGAATTCATCAAACCTTAAATGTGGAAGGTGCATTAGTAAGGCCAAAATGCATGACAAAAAATTCATAATGACCCTCATGGGTTCTGAATGTTGTTTTCGGAATGTCTTCATTCTTCATTTTAATTTCATGATATCCTGAGCGAAGATCCAACTCGGTGAAGTAAATTGCTCCATATAATTCATCCAATAATTCATCAATGATAGGAATAGGAAATTTATCTTTAATAGTAATATTGTTGAACTCCCTATAATACATACACATATTCCAAATACCTTGGAATGATTATCCAAGACTTGTAAGAGATCTGGAGAAATAGATGATTTCGATTTTTGAAACTCTAGTGAGCATAATTGTGTGTTTATGCCCCATTTTTATTTATTTAGTAGACTTGTCATGCCATTGCATCTTATTATCTTTCCTTTATTCCCTTCGATACCCCTGAATTCAACTTCCTTTCCTTCCCGAAATTTTTTCTAGAATAGTTCTTGAAAATAAAAAGCTATCATCCCCAAAGATTGTAACCATTGGAGTCCTAGTACGACATCAACACCACCCATTGGAATGGAAAGCATTGGACTATTCAATACATATTCCACTATGGTTAGCTTGATATTATGGAAATTTCCAAAGAAATTTATAGTTCCTCCATTTGAAATCATCACTTGACACTCTAGTGCTAGATATATGAAGCAATTCAATTTCTTGGCTATCTTACAATGAATAAAATTATGGGCACTACCCGAATCAATAAATACAATTACCTTTTTCTTCTTGATATATCCTTATATATTGAGAATTTAAGGAGTGGTAATTCCTTCCAATGCATTACAAGACATGGTTGGATTTATTTATTCTTTCTATGGGGTTTGTTCCTGGGGTATATCCTCCTCTTTTGATGTTTCTTGTTCCTTTTATCCCTTCTCTTCACAATCTATGTAAAATAATTTCTTCTCAGCACACTTATGACCTTTAGTGTATTTTCTATCACAACTATTACAACCCCATTTTTCTCTTTTTTCTTATAATTTTTGTGGTGTCAACCTTGTAGGTTGCGGAAAGCTAGGAGTAGCAAAACTTCCATATTTATAGTTGTGAGTGGTAGACTTCCCTTTTGCCATAATTTTTCTTTCAAAATTTCTTGCCACCCTGAATTCCTTCTCCAATGAATCGGGTTCCCAAAGGCAAAACTCATGTTGGATGTTATCCTTTAAATTACCTATGAAGACATCAATCCTATGCTCCTATAGAATATCAATTACCTTGATATTCAATTTTTAGAAGTCCTCAATATGCTTCTCCATTGAACCCTTTTGTTTGAGATTTAGCAATTGGGTAGAGAAGGTGTTTCTATTTTTATCCTCATAATGTGCTATCATTTCCTCCATAATAATTGATAAAGTGATAAATATTTTACGAGAACAAATCCATCAATACTATAAAAATTGATTGGGTTCTAAATATAAAGATGAAATGTGTACCTTTTGTGAGTGTTGCACATCATGGAGATCAAAATATTACTCCATATGTAGCATCCATGTTACCATATCCTTGCCATCAAAATTCATCTATCGATATTTATAATGTTGTGGGTCTTAAACCCAACATTTAACTCTCTAAAATAATAATTCATATTCATTTTGTCCTATCATGATTTTCATGGACTACCTTGTCACCACTAGGAAGCCTTTCTTGCAACAACTTTTTCAACCCTTCCTTCAAACCTTCCATGTATTCTTTTAAACCATTCATGTCACATTTTATTTCTAATTTTAAACCATCCATGTCACCTTTTAATTATTCCTTTAAACCATCCATGTCCCCTTTAATTTCATCTTTGGTTGCTCTTTGTGAGAGTGAAATTTGTTGCACTTGGTCCCGTAATTGTGATATATCATGTTGCAATTCTTCCTCTTCATGAGTCATAGTAGAGCTTTCTAAGGGCTTAATGGGAGTAGCATTATTTTGTTTGGGAGGAATTTTAGAACCTAATACTGATATGTATGCTTCAATATTCCCTTGGAATCACTTCAAACTGATTTTTCAAACAAAACTTATGCAAATTTAAAAAAAAATACACATCCTTTTATTGTGTTTCGGAGCTCAATCTTGAAACGGTTGTAATTTAAGTTCTCCAAAGTCTAAAATTCCATTATGTGGTAGCCCTCTGAGTCTTAAATCTAATTCCATAAGTTAGACCAAATTTGGACTCTTCAAGATAAATTTATGCTTAATATCCCACAATGACCGCAGTATGGCCTAGTTCAGGAGAGTGAATTTGTACGGAGTGCCACATGTCACTATTTTGACTTTCAGGACTGAAAATGATACACAAGCAACTACAATATGTGTGATTTCAGTCTCTTTTTATGAAATTCAAATCCAATGTTTGCAGAGGATTTTTTGATTATTTTCCCAAGGTTACCTTTTTTAGGCTTAATTATGGAGCATGCAAAACCCTAACTTCTTCGGACCATATCTCAGAAAATATAGTGAACCAAGATATGAAATTTTTACACGAAGTTAAAAATGATTTATGATCCATATGGTCAAAATTTTAGCTTCTCAACCTACCTTAAAAATATTATAATGAAAATTCCAAAATGACATGTTTGTAGTAGTGAAACCCTATAATCCAAAACTTTGATACCAAAATGTTATGCAACAAACTCACAAAGCATAAGAAAAGATAGCTCAACGACTTAAAAATTATCCTCTTCAAGGGGGAAACCTCCTTGAAATTACATAAATGAATAATTCTTAGATGAGACAAATGAGTACATACCTCCTTTCTATATATATGAGTCTAAGGGGTCACAATATAATTAGATCCTACATAACAATAAGTGAACAACAATAAAAATAGTCGAATTGTATGGGGAACAACAATAAAAATATGGGGGATACATTAATAATAATAATAATGGGACTACAATATTATTATAGGGACCTAACGCAATTGGTATAAAAAGTCATTAGTTGAGAACCATCATAGTAGCAAGATAAATGATCAATCTTCAAAAACATGTTCGCTATGTGAATGGTATGAAAATAGAATTTTTGTTTTCCATGTTTTGGGGTGACATAGTGAAGCCATTTAATGGATTCCATTCTACATGGAATATCCATTGGGGAAATAATACAAGAGTGACCTACTACTTATAGCTACATGTTGAAATGGCACCCAAAGGGGGCTTCTGATTTAATTTGTCCTTAATTAAATTGGAAGAGATCAAATTGTAATTTCATCTCATAACAACTTGTATTAGTTAACTGAGTTAGGAAGACTTAGTTAGCTTAGGGTATTCGAGTTGAGGTTCAAAGCAGAGGCATGTAGAGTTATTCCTTGATTTTAGGGGGTCCAGTGACAGCTTATTGTCAGTTATAATCAGTTAACTCAATTAATTGAGTTAAAGTCAGTTTAATTAGTTTTAACTAAGAGATGAGCTAGTGATTGGTCCAGTGAATTAAATCTTATTTAATTCACAAGTATTGATCAATAATTTAACTGATAATTCACTATAAATAGTTGTTTCATGTTAGTTATAAGGAAGGTCCGGTTGAGGTTGAGGTTAAAGGGAGGATAAATATCAGTTGTATAATTAGAAAATTGTAGAGGTCATGCATGAGGTTATTAGGTTTCCTTAAAGGAATTGCACAATAAATTCTTGGGAATTTCCTTATTAATAGGGCCACAATTCCTCCAAGAATGTGTAAGAAAGGATGACCAGACAAAGACCGATAATTGGTTAAGTATTGGACTGATCTTTCCTAAATCAGAGTGAGACAGTCAACAGAGTGAAGAGGTTTCTCGGTGAGGGAAATAACATTGTATTGTTTCATGGTCTTGAATTTATGAAATATAAAAATAGTGGTGTTTTGAGTAGATTCTTTCCCTAAATACATCTTGTGTTGTGTGATTGATTATTTAATTCTCTTACTTGTTATGTGATTGTGTGATTGTAATTGTTTTCCGCAATTTGTAGAAGGATTCAATATTTTATTTTGGTACATTACAATATTAGATTGAATGCCTTTGGATAATTTATACATGTTATTAGAGCACCAGGAATCACAATAGAAGAGAAGAAACATAATTTGTTTTGAATAGGCACGTTGAATTTTAAAATTTATTCTTTAGGACCAACAACAGATCAAAATGTCTCTCAATGGATTGAGACTTGAAAATTCCCTTGAGGGAAATTTGAATTACATAGCAGATAAGGAAAAAATGGAAGAAGTTCTAGAGGACAACATACTGAAGGCCTTCATTGACAGTGATATTCCCCAACCTGCAACAATAGATGCTCAACTTCTTGATGCATGGAAGAAGAATGTAGCAAAGGCGAGAAGGATATTGTTATAGGGAGTTCGAGATCATATTGTATCAAGTCTCCATGGAAAGGAAAATATATATGCTATGTGAAAGGCCTTGACATATATGTTTCAAAATAGCAGTGACCACAGGAAGCTGGCACTGAAAGACAATCTAAAAAATATCAATATGGAGAAGGGAAAAACGATCCAAAAATACTTGACGAAGCTCACTCAATGGCGACCATTGCATCTGTGGGAGGAAGCATGAAATACATCAGTATTTGTGCAGAACATAAGTCCTCATCAGATACATAGGATGAGTACAGTAGAGGAGTATTTTTCAGGTAAGAGACCAGATGTGTCACATTTTAAAATTTTTGGTTCATCTGTTTATTTCCATGTAACCAAATATGTCAAGAAGAAGATAGACCCAACAATAGATTTGGGGCTATTTTTGCGGTACACTGATAAAAATCACAACTATCGAGTGTACTTTCTAGCACATAGGATGACAGTGGTTAGAAGAGATGTGAAATATGATGAAGAGAAATCCATGTGATTGTCCCTTGAGAGGGAGCTAGAGTTTCATGAAGTTGAGGAGCTCTTGGCTCCAAAAGAAGAAATTCAGTATGTGGATCAATCTATCCCAAGTAGTGCTGAATAGGGATCCTTGTATCCCATTATGTTTATCACTTGAAAATAGGAATAGGTCTTTACACATGCAATGTCAACTTTTACGTCCTCTAACCTTCCAAGCGGGAGGATGAAATATTGGTTCACCATATGCAACTGGATTGGTAAAAATGATAGCTTGGGTCTTCCCAGGGCCTCCCAAGTATTTCTCGAAAAAAAATTGACATATGAGCTCAAATCTAACATCGTATCTTTAATTTTGAATCCTGCAATTTGAGTGTCAATTTGGAATTCTCTTCCTATTCTCCTTTTGTTCCTTCATAACCACCTAGAATGCCTCTCTGGTAGATTGGAATATATGATCCTTTTCTAAGTTTATCCCTCCTTCATAGATGATTTCAAACTCTCCTGCAAATTCCCGAGCATCATATCACCGTTCAAAATTTGCATAAACAATTTGAACCATTCCTCTATGGGCCGAGCATTAGATCGTAGTGGGTATGGACTCTTTTCTTTTAGGGACCTTGGTTTTCCTCCCTGTGGTCCCCCACTTTGGGTTAACTTGATGAATGTTTCTACTTCTTCCTTGTAGTACCACTTTTGTTGTTCAGGATCATATGAGCGCTTTGATGAAGTTGGTCTTATAATCCTAGGCTAGTCTGCGGTTCCTACATTAGCTCCATCCTTTTTCCCTCCATGAGTGACTATGTTGATATTTTAGAGGGGGAAATTATCTGTAAATATTGGCTCCACATTAATTATTTTTTCTCCTTTATGGAGTTTTTTCTCTTCCCCTCTTGCAATCAACTATGGGAAGTCCTATGTTGCATGAATTTTGACCCTACATTGAGAGCACCATGGTTTTCTAGGTAGAAAGTAATGTCGTGTAACATGTCCTTCCTAATCACAATTTTATCATCACACTGGACCTTGAACTCTCGCTCTGCCCCCCTTATTCCTCCTCCCCCTCGTCCCCAAGGAGTTTCATTGATTCGATAGGTTTTTAGGTCTAATCGCTTAGATAAGGCATCCAATGCCCTACATTGGTTAATGTGATGAGTTGGTGAAGAAAAAAATTTAGAAATTTTTTTTTTAGATACATTCGAATATTTCTGTAGGACCTTGGAAAAATATGTTGGATATGCCCATATGTTCTACATATCTCGTAGTATTCGGTTGGTGTTGGATTTTGTTGGTTTGTAAATGCATGGAATTGAGTGTACCATAGTTATAAACCTTGTGTTCCTATCTGTGCAAACCCTGTAGCAGGTGGAGTTATGGATGGCATCATCAATGCAAGTGTAATATTTGGGCCCCACAACCTTGAGCACTATGTAGCAAGATGACCCTTTATAAGGAAATGAATAAGGCACACATTTGGCCATGTGGGTCATGACAGCTGCCGATCCTTTAACTTTACTGTCAGATTCATGATTTGGTGTTGCAGACTCAATATAGACGATTCATGGGTCATTGCCCTGCCTTGGTACTCATGTGGGTATCCCACCATAGCTTCAATCTGCGTCGCTTGCTCCAAATAATATTTTAGCATATCAATATTTTGTTGGATCAATGGCATATGAGTAAGAGGCAATAATTATTTGATAGACCAGTCCCATTGATGATTTGGATCTATTAGGTAGCTTAGCTTTCCAATCACATCCTTAAATATCCACATTAACTCCCAAGTGGTATCTCCTTCTCGTCGCTTTATTTCCCATATGTTATAGGTAAATTTGGGTTTCATTCCCATTGACCTAGTCAAACTGGACATCATCCTGAGGACCAATGAAATAGGGTCTATCATCCCCTATCATTTCAGTTGCTACATGCCCTAAGAGAAGAACAAACCATTCATGACTTCTATTGCAAGGTTTCCAAGGGTTGAAGTATATGTTATATCAATTATGAGCTCACCAACGTAGCCTCTCAAGGGACTAAATATTTTTCATATGCAGCTACCCCCATTCAAGGGTGCTTTGCAAAGCACTTCCCGACATTCAAGAGTGCATTGGTCAAATGGGAGCGAACTTCTCATTGTTTCAGAATCTCCACATGACCAGTGCCTTCTAGAAGAGTCCATATGTGTAAAAATTCAAATCCAAGTGTCCATCTAACACCATTGAGCTTGGGAACATGTCTTGCCTATTATTATAAAGTCATTGATTAAGAAACTACCATCAGTTTCCCTATAAATTGAGCACAGATCCTAGTGCTAGGGAAGGAAGAAATTTGGTAGAGAAATGTTGTTGGATTCTCAATTGAGTATTTGATTTGAGTAATATGATGTTGAAGAGATGTTCATTTTGATGAGGTTAGGATGTTACTGGAGTTGGTGACATCAAATCAATCGCTGGTTGTAGCCTTCCCCTTCTATCCATTTATAAAGATTGTTGCTCATTTTCCCACATATGTATATGTATAAGCTTATATCTTTCATATTATGGATTCTTAGTTGATGTATATGTTTCATGTTTCATTGATTAAACTTATTAACATAAATATCCATCTATATATTTCAATCTATTTGTTGTTTAGTTTTCATACTTGCAAGAACTGGTCCGACGATCAAAGTTGGATTGGAAGCTACAACAAGAGCAACAGAAGGAGAATAGAAAGCACTTGGATTCCAAGTAGGTTTCTCCATATTTCTATGTGTCTATTTACTCTTAGGAAAAGTGTCTACAAAGTCTTTGATCTGTTGTTCTAAATGCATAGCACCACATTTAGGGAATGTGTTTTATCCGTAATTAATAATTCCACATAACAAATTGGCAACTCTGCTGGGGAATTTATCTTTCATCCTTGGTGTATTTTGCCTCTGTTTTTCCACCCAGTAGCATCTACTCTCAATTATTAGGCTTTTGAAACAAATAGTTGCATTATAAGTGTGTCAATAGCTTGAGTTTTTTGTTCTCTGCTGCGGCCAATGCATTTTTGGTCAAGACACAGTGCTTTGCATAGCACTATCTCCCACTCAGGGGTGCTTTGCAACGCACTATCTCCCCTTAGAGACTATGTTGCCCCCTAATCCAACCAAATTCCCTTTGGATTTTTCATTGACATTTCTTTCAACCTTTTGTTTGCTATGTTTTCAATTGTCTGATGCCTCATAGAGACCAGTGAATTTACCTTAATATTCCTCCTTTGAAAAATAAGTTTGTTCAATGTCTCTTTAAGTGTTTTTCTTTATCATTGACAAATCAAATTCAAAGTATTTTTATTTCTGCATTAGATCCATTTGTTTTCATAAAGGAAATTGTCATTAAATTCTTCGTTTCCTGTAGGAAAAATTGTAGTTCAATTATTCATTTTTCCTAAAAGAGAAATTGTTGTTAAATTCCTCATTTACCAAAGAAGAAGGAATTTGTTTTTTGTTGATTTGATGCATATAGTTTCCTTTTTGCATCCACATTAAGAGGAATGAAAAGAAAAACCTGCATTTTCATATAGTGGATTGTGTGTTTTTCATAGGAACAAATTAGGAAATTTGGATATTAGTTTGTGCTCTTTGTTGTTTTCTCTCAAAAATGGTTGCTCTTTCACTTTAGTAGCTAAGATTTTCATTGAAAAAATAAAATTGAAACTTTGCTTATCATTTTAGTTTGCATTTTAGGAATTTCCATCACATCTTCACGGTGAACCTTGAAAGGAAAATTGATAAACAAGATCAACTTAAAATTTATATCAATTTACCTAAAAAAGCATTGGAACCATAACGATAACATTTAGAAGGTCTAGGCTAGAGACGTGTTCCGGCATCGTAAAACATAGCATCTGTCGTTAATTGTCTGCAATACATTCCGAGTGTGATGCCTCACTCCATGTATAGAAGTATATCATAGCTCGTCCATGTACCTTCGGGTATATCAGGCAATGTTATAGTACGAAAATTATAAAGGGGTGCTCTCACTATGTGGTTTTGCATCAAACAATGCTAATACGGACTTGGGCCTCCACATACCTTCGAGTATATTTGGGAGGACAAATTTAGGTTTCTATCCATCCATAATGAACCAAGTCGGATGCCTTGTAAATTTTGATACACCGAACACAACATTCGGGGAGATTGTCTACCCGTACTTCTTGGTTCGCTAGGAGGTATTCTGCAATTCATAGTTCCTTGGCAAACCTTTTTCCTAGCATTACCCTTTTATTTTGTTTATTTGTTTTTTGTCATAAAATAAATCAGTCATCGTGGAAACCACCTCTACCACCATAAGTCACTTTTGGTCGGTGAAGGCGACATCACTCTACCAAAACCAGTACCATCAATACCTCTGGTGAAGCATCATCTTCCCATGTACTAGAGTTAGCATAAGTTGTTTCTACAAATCCTAGTTAGTTTATTGTTGTCGAGATGAAGTCCTCACAACTACCTGTGGTCACAATCCATCTAATCAGTGAGACCATACCTCCCAAACCCGACGTTTTTCAACTGGAAGTTGATCCAGATCTTGTATCTTCTTTTCCAGAACGTCTACATCCTGAAGTTGAATGACGGGAAGTTGTTCTTGTATTGGTCACACCACAATCTATTGTAGCCATTGAGTCTCCAATATCGCGCAGTCAACCTCTTGAAATATACTTTGGGCTTGACGGCGAAATCCTTCCACCTAGTTTAATTTTGATTGAATAAATCCCACAAGATGAAACACCTTTAACTCCAACCCATTTTAGGGAGGATATTTACCTGTATGTGTCTTTTCCTCAATCACTTGCCTTTGCTTTGTTGATCCTGTACCTATTCATGTTCCCATCGATTCAAAAGGGTATAAATTTGGTCAAGTAACAATGCATGAACCAAAATCTTCAGTTGGACCATCTGTTCTAATTGCATCAGTGCCTGCTCTCGCTACCTCATCGATGTTCACAACTTCACTAGATTCATATTTACATGGTGGCCCTACGGTCCCATCAGGTTATAAGTCTTTATCTGGAATTTTATCTGGTGAATCTTCAAACCCATAGACTTCACCAATTTCATTGTTTAGTATTCTAACTGGTAAACCTATAGTGAGTACTGAACGACTTGATCCTTTATATCCATCATCAGGGAAATATCAATCTGGTCCATCTGGGTCTATTCCATCCAGTTCAATCTCAATTGGACTCCTTGCATTTGGAGGAAAAAAAAAATTGTCTTATTATACTCTACATGCGGGGGCAACCTATGGTCACCCACTTTGACAGTAATCTGTCATTTTTTAGTCAACCTAATGTCGAAATGAATGTTTTTCCAGTGCACTCTGCCTATCCAACCACAAACGATTGTACACTCATATCAACCAGTTCAACCTGTTGCACCCACATCAATTCCACTTGTTGATACATATTTACCCTTGTTATAGACTCAAATTGTTGTTCCTCAACCATTTCAGGCAGGTCCTTCAACCCAATACCCTCAAGTATTAGGCCCTAAGACAACAACTCCTTCGACTAGTTTACAACAACCACCTGTACCTACAATATTTTATTGGCATGTTGGAATACCATATTATGGGATGCCATAGCCACAACCAGGTATACCTATTATCAACCGAATCCAAGTTATCTTAATTTAGGTTATAACATTGGTGGATAGACCCCTTGGCAGCCTCAGGCACAAATGCCACAACCTTCATTTCAACAAGTATCATACCCAAGTTTTGGTTAAACGAATCCTTAAGAGTTTTCCTATCAAAAAAACCCCTATCTGGGTTACCAATAATAGATTCCTTATGTTGGTGCTCAAAGGCCTTTTTCCCAAGAAATTCCATCATACCCTGGCTATGCTCAACTCAACCTCAATCGACAGTTGCCCTTTGTTGCAACTTTAGAGTTACCAGATTTAAATCGGCTAACCAATTATCCAATCAACTATGCTCCTTGGTGGCTGGTGATACCTCATAAATTACCCTCGGATATTCCTAAGTTCAATGGAAACCCTGGGGAAGACCTGTCAACTCATGTTATGACTTATCATTTGTGGTGTTCATCTAACTCCCTGAATGATGACTCTATTCATCTACATCTTTTCCAGCGTACGCTCATTGGTTCGGCCGCAAAATGGTACATTGAGTTACCTAGAGCTTCTTTTGATAATTTCACTACCCTAGCTACTGTCTTTTTGACTCACTTCCAGTTACCCATATGATATGAAACTAGAACGAAACTCTTGAATAATTTTAAACAGACTAATTCAACTCACATTTCTGATCATATTCATGAGTGGCGTCGTCGTCCTGGAATGGTTAAGACATTTGTTCCTAATCAGCTCCTTGCTGAGTGGTTCATTAAGTCCTTATTACTATCTATAACTGAGGATGTGGCTAAGGGTGGCGTCATCACTGAAGAGAAAGTTATTTCTTATGCCCAATATTTAGACTTGATTTATACTCAATCTGGTATGCTCTACGAGAAAATTCCTAATGCACCGCGATCTAATTTTACTGTTCCTCCTCCATCAAAGGAATCACATGCTAGAGATGGTTTGATTGGTATTGCAAGCACACATCATACTACTGCATTTGATCCTACTCTTTCTTCTGAAATCAATGCCGTGTCATTTGAAAAAGGAAAAAGTGACAAGCAACTTGGAAGTAAGAAAAAAGTTAAATCAAAGAAAAAGAAAACTTCTAACCTGAAGGAAAGATCATCTGATCAATTGTCTGAAAATAGGAAACCTCGTTATCCATGCATAATACATAATGAGGAAAACTTTGTTCATGATTTTCCTCACTGCGCTGAAGTCTAAAAAATGGTTAAGACTTCACATGCGTCAGTTGTGTTGACAGATCCATTTTCGAATCCGGACACAAATTTGGTTTCTACGGATCCAGCTTCTAATTCCCAAGTGCTTATGTTATCTGTCACAAAAACTTCAACAAATTTTTTGATGTCAACGCGTAATAAATATTGCAGTAGTCAGGCCACTGATCAACCTACTACCTCGACCACGAATCTATCTACAGAATGGATACCGCCACCTGTTATTCCTGAATTGACAATCAAGCCATTGAAGAGAGTCATTCATAAATCGACATATAATCCTCGAGCAAGAGTTGCTCAAAATTATAATATAGTTGAAGATTTAGATCAATCCACTTCAGCTATGTCAACTCTTTAGTTATTACAAAATTTTCCCTCCCAAAAGCAGGCTTTATTGTCGGCTATTGGTGGAATTTATTCGACTGATTCTAATCTCGTAGTCTTTAATCAAGTAAATGTTCTCAATCACCTTGTTCATCATACTATTATTGATGAGGGAGCATCTACATGCATTATGTCTCTAAATTGTTGGAAGTCACTTGGCTCACTGCGCTTATCTCAATCATCAACGATGTTGAAGGCTTTCGACAGACATACATATAAGCCTTGCGATATTATCAATAACCTGCATGTAGAACTAGGGGGAAAAACAGTGAATGTTGATGTTGAGGTCATTGACGAACCACATGACTAAAATATTTTACTGGGAAGGCCATGGGTATATTCTATGACTACAATTGTTTCTACATATTTTAGAATGATCACCTTTCCATATAAAGGTGTTATCACAGTAATTAATCATCTATCCTTCTTTGCCTCCACTTCACAGGTAACTGGAAGTGTTCTGTTTGTTCACACACCCCAAATCATACTTCAGAACATTGGTTTAGGACTCTTAGAGGATTATGTTAGTCATCAATAATTTTTACTATCTATAGATGACTAAATATTGGTTCTATATTTCTAAAAACAAAATTCCATGAATATTGTGATTTTTTGAAATCTCATTGCCTTCATTATCCTTATAGAAATTTTTTCACTATTCTACCATTTTTTCATTCCATGGTCACCCTGCCACTCCTAGAGGACTCCTTATGGGCTCATGTCACTCATCTCCATCCTTTGTCCTATCTATGACCTCATCACTCTATTTTTCCCTTGCCCATAACCCCACTTTACATCTAGGGTCACCTATAGCCTACCCCTTCCCATGTTCACCAGGTTCCTCAAGCCTTGATGGTCTCAAAACTATCTCTATAGTCTCTTTAGATAAATCAAGTACATTGGATTTTGAATCTTCAATACATCACTTTGTTAATACTCTGTTTTCTCACTTAAAGACTCCAAGCCAATTTTCACTCAAAGACTAGGTCAAAAAACCCCCCACTAGGTCAATTAGGGTTTCATATGTTCCAAGGTCATCATTTCCAAAGAGTTCTATCATTCAGTTTTAGAGTATACACAAAAGGTAATATAAAAGCTTGAGATTTTTTCAAAAGTTCTGAAAAGTCTACCAGCAGAAAGTTGGTAAGGTAGGAGGTCTGCTACTCAATGAAGACATCTTGCAGCAAAGGAAGATTCTAAAGAAATCGTTTTGATCAGATTCCAGAATTTTAAAAATGATTTTTCCATGTCTAAATGAGAAAAATATGAGGTTCAACTCCAAATGTGAAAGAAAAGGAGGTTTTTAAGGCTGCTGTTGTGTCAAGATGAACATGTCAGATCTCAGGGATCAAAAGGAAACATAGATTTCATGTCTCCAGCAAACTTCCAGCCAAGGTAAAAAGGACAAGTTTAAATATTGTAATGGAAACTAAAGAAATTTCTTAAAGTTTCTGTCTTGTGTTTTGAGCCCCAAAGTGTCAAAATTGATCTATCATGCCTCTAGGATAAGAAGAAGAGAAAAATTCATAACTCTTGGAGATCACAAGAAAAAAGGTACAAAGGTTAAGCCAAATTTCATGATGGGAATTACACAAGGTTTTTGAAGAGGGTGCTACTGTTTACAGTCCTCCAAGATTTTTCAAGGTGAATGTGTCATACTTCAATTGTAATTTTATCATGCCTCCATCATTTTCCAAGAATTCATTCCAAAGGACAAATCATTTGCCACACCTAGGGCTAGCTTTTCTTCAAACTATGTTTATGAACAAACAGAGATGAATTTGACAAAGTGAGAGAGGTTTGTGTCCATAATAGGTCCAAGAAGAAAAAACTTCTTCATATTTTACACAGGTATCATGGTTTGGGAGCAATGTCAAAAATAGGTGCCATGGGAGAATTGCTGCACTTATGGAGTGACCTTGGGAAAATCAGGTTTTCTCAGAGTTGGAGTGTCCAAATTACTTTCTTGATGGGTCAAATGAAAACTAAACTAGAAAATATTTCCAATTAGCTATCATGTGATAAATTTGGAGTTGGGGAAGGCCTCCAAACGTTTCCTGCACCATCACTCTGCATTTATGCACCATCATTCAACACTTTTTGACCAGTCTTGGGAGAATCAACTTTTGACAGGTCAAATCAACTCCAATAAGAAAAAAAACGGTAGATTTGGAAAGTAGACAGGATAATATTTCCAATGAGCTATCATGGGCCCAATTTGGACACCGAGAATGCCTCCAAATTCCCTCTCCAAATTGATGTTGTGTGCTCAAGAGTTGGCACTACGCCCTTGGCCAGGAAGAGCTTCTAAGCCCTCTAACAACTCAAATCACCACAAAAGCTTCCAAATTCTTCCTAAGGGTCCTCCAAACATATTAAGGGGTATGTAAAAGTTATCCACCCATCCTTCAAACGTTTTTTCATCATTTAAATGAATGGTAATGAATCCCTTAGAAGAAACCCTAGGCTACAATATTGAAGTCACTGTTTTTTCCATTTACTTTGTCTTCCTCAAATATTATCAGTGATAAACATAAGGTGTTTTGAAGATTCTTCTTTGTGTTTGAATTCCTAAGTTTTTCAAAGGTGAAACTAGCATGCTTCAAAGACCAAAAGGAAGAGCCTGTTCGAATGTTTTCGTGACACCTGCTAAGTGAAGGTGTTGAAGGACATTAATAAGCCATAGAAGTCAATTTTATGACTCAAAGAAAACCTGCAAATAAATAAGTCAAAGAATTAGTAGCAAAGGAATAATCAAGAAATTGAAGCTGATGTTGTGTGCAAAATCATCGCATAAGTGTCAAAGTAAGCATGTGAAGGCTCTAGGATCATAAAAAATAAAAAGTTAGTGATCTCAGCAAATTACAAGCAAGAAAGGTCAAAGTCAGTGTTTTTAGGCACATGCAATCAGAGGTGACCAGAGGAGATGAAATGAGGAATTAGTCTCCATGATGACAACAAATGAAGATTTTGAAGGAGCTGTTGCGTGCAATCATCTCAAGGTTTGCCAAGATGAATTCATCATGCAAATAAAAGAGCAAAAAGGCATAAAGAATATCAGTGAAAGGAAGAAGGACTTGTAAAAATTGTAAAATGGGTTTGTCAAGATTAATATCAACTCATAAGCCTATACAAACTCATTCCACACTTCAAACAGATCATTGTTGCATTATAAGACCATCAGAACATTCAAAAATGAAGAACATGGAAGCAAGGAAATGAGATAAGATGGCATTTGGTCTAAAGGCAGTAAGGCTAATAATAACAGTAAAAATCACAGTGAGGCTCACAGCGATGAGGAAAACAACAATGAAGAATCAAACAAAGAAAAATCAGTCAGTAAGGAAAATATCAGTGAGGAAAGAGCAGTGAGGGAAAAAGGGCCTATGAAATATATGATGGAACCAATGAGGCTAAAATACAAATAAAACCTTGAAAAATTGGTTGAAATATACCTACAAGCATCCCAAACACCATGAAGAAGACAATTTCAAATTTTGGCAAGTTGTTGTAAAGTTTGGTTTTTGAGTGATTTAAAGTGCCAAGGGCGCATCGCCCCTGGCACTGCACTTTTTCTTGGGGCATAAATTGAAGGAAAAAATTACATTTTTGGGTTCCTTAGGCCAAGTGCATCACACTCACCAAGTTTCACCTCATTTGGAGCAAAGCTAGTCCTCAAAAAGTCCCAAAAACATGAAAAATTTCACCTTTCTGCTTTGTTTTCAGGGATGGCACTGCGCCCTTAGAAGCCTTGGGAGATTTGATTTTTGAATATGTTAATGAATTCCAATCAGAAAACCAAGGGAATTTTTGGAAAGTATACTTGACAAACTTTCCAATGAGCTATCATGGAGCTCATTTGGAGCTCATTTGAACACCAGGAAGGCCTCCAAATCTTGGTTACAAAACAAGCAATTTTTCCAGTGCAGGCGTTGCGCCCTTGGACCTCAATGCTGCTCCCTTACCTGCAAAAGTCTTTTGAAAATGAGTTTTTTGGTAGGTAAATGGAGTACATTCTGAAAAATAAAGGTAGTTTTGGAAACTAGACTAGAAAAGCTTTCCAATGAGATATCATGGAGCTCATTTGGATACCGAGAAGGCCTCCAAATCTCAGGTACAAAATAGGAAATTTTTCCTAGTGCTAGCGTTGCGCTATTTTTTGGGGCACTTTCTTGAGCATTGGTTTAAATTTTTGGATTCCTCTTTCCAAGTACATCACACACACCAAATTTCAGGTCATTTGGAGTAGATTTGGTCATCCAAAAGGGTAAAAAGCATGCAAACATTCACCATTCTGCCCAATTTTCAGGGTTGGCACTGTGCCCTTAGCAGTATTTGGAGATTTATTTTTTGAATAGGTAAATGAAGTCCAATCATAAAACCAAGGGCATTTTTGTAAATTATACTTGATAAGATTTCCAACGAGCTATCACGGAGCTCATTCCAACATCAAGAAGACCTTCAAAACTTAGTTGCAAGGTGACCCATTTTTCCGGTGCAGGCACTATGCCCTTGGACCACACTGCTGCACCCTTGCCTGAAAAGTCAACAAAAGACACAAATTTATGGGAAATATATATTTTATGGTTTTTTGGGAAAATCACTCCAAAGTTAGGTGTTATAAGTTATTTTTCATTTATTACATTAGATATTTTATGCCTTGGGCCTTGCATGGTCTCTTTGGACATAAATGGTATTTATGAGTATTTATGACATTTTGGGAACCCTAGTTATGGTTTTGGTCCTCTTTTCTTGTTAAATACAACATTGAGGCCTCATTGTGCATGTTGGATATTTACTGAGCATAATATGAGATAGACTTGGAGTTTATTGGTGAAATTGGTTTTTGGTGACTTGTGGTGGCTTTAGACTGAGCATCCATGGATTGAGAAACTCTTAGGATTCATAAAGCTTGGTTATATGGTGATATATTCCACATTTTTCTTTGTTTCCTTCAGTGATTCATTATGTTTATGGTTTCCTTGATCAAAAGATAGAAATAGAGAATAGGACTTTCTTTCTTGGCACCCTACTTCTGCTTGCCTCTTTTGATTTCTATGTTTTCCTCCTTGAATTTTAGCTAAATAATTCTTAAATTCTTTTTGGTTTTTACTAAAATGTTATGTTAAAGGTCTATTTTTTTGCAATTAATGTTCAGAGAAGCTGCTCTCTAAATTTACTTATCTGTTCTTTGAGGTCTGCTTAGTACTGTTTGATTGAAGAATCCTTTATTGCTCTTCATGTTTTTCTATACTATCATACTGAAAGATTTTTTCTTATTCATGGTATGTTAAATGATCCTTGATTTCCCCTTAACTTACTATATTCACAACTCTATGTTCATTTTGCCCACACAAAACCTACTTAGATCCATTTGGCCTTGTTAAATTTCCCTATGAGACACCCTTGACTTATTTTTGCACTCTTAAAAACCTTTGCAAACTCCTTATCCCAATGGATTGATTCTCTCTTACTCTACCTATTCTCATTGAAAACTTATCCAACCAAACAAACAAACAATAAAACCCTAATCCCTATAACTAGCCTAAAAATCAAAACCCTAAAAATCAAACAAGTTAAATCTTTTACAGAAACATAGAGAGAGCCCTATCTGAGTCCAAGAAGGCTAGGTCCTAGGACTCCAAAGATTGGTTTGATGTTACCCCTATGCATTTGGTCTTGCCAATCTAAAAAATTATGGGGACCTAACATATTAAAATCTCATGGAAACCTTTGCATTACTGCTGCCTACGACATCAGCTTAAATCGCAATTATAGATACTTGCTACATGATCTCTTCCACTCCATCTGGCTTAAGGAAGAGTATGAGTGACTCTGAAATTGTTACGTTGGATGAGTTTCTACCCCCCAGCCCTATTGAGCTGGCATAGAAATCAATCTATCTGGCTTGGGTGGCGAATCTGAAATCATCGTCGCCGGTTGTATGGGTTGATCGTTCCTTAGATTTTGGTACTCCATTTGATCCTTTTTCCTCAACTTTATTGACAGATGAGAATATTTTGGAAACCATGATTTCAGAAGGAGAACCATGGGAAGATTATCATCATCGTTCCCATCTTCCTGATTATGAAGAAAATAATCTTAGTGAACTATATCACCCATCAATAAAAAATTTCTTTTCGAATTGTTTACCTATTAATGCAATCGATTCCGAGTGAAATATTTAAAATATTGAATAAACCATTTCTATCAATATTTCGACCAAACCTGGAGTTGTAGAAAATACTCATGTCAACATGTCTTGTTCTCCATCAGAACTCAAAACATATCACTCTCTCTTTCGTGAATTATGTGAGGTATTTGCTTGGTCTTATTAGGAAATTCCAAGCATAGATAATAGTATCGTTGAACACACTATTAATATGTACCCTGATGTAAAACCGGTACATCAATGCCTCTGTCATGTTCATCCGAAGAAGGCCACTTCCATTAAAGCAGAAGTTGAAAAAATTTTGCATGCTGGCTTCCTTTACCCTGTTCTGCTAACTGAGTGGGTTTTCAACATCGTTCATGTTATGAAAAAACAAGGAACCATCAGAGTGTGCGTCAATTATCAGGATGTCAATCTTGCTTGTCCAAAAAACAACTATCCTGGTCCCTTTATTAACTGAATTATTGATGATTGTGCTGGATGCGAAATCTTTTCGTTCATGGATGGAATTTCCGGCTGCAATCAAATCAATATCTGCCCAGAGGATCAATATAAAACAACATTCATCTATCCTTGGGGCACATTCGCTTATAAGAAACTACCGTTGGTTTAAAGAATGATTGGAAATTTTTTTAGAGAGCAATGGATTATGCTTTCAATGACATCAAGCACATTATTCAAACCTATCTAGATGATTTATCCGTGCATTCACGAAATTGGACTGATCATCCGATGCATTTGAGAGCCATATTTTTATGCTGCCGACACTACAAAATACGCCTCAATCCACATAAATGTGTTTTTTATGTTGGTTCAGGTCATTTCCTTGGATTCGTCGTCTCAAAAGAAGGAATTTGAATCAACCCATTGAAGGTCCAGGCTATTCTTGATTTTCCTACGCTATCAAATTTACTTCAGATACAAAAATTTCAAGGAAAGGCTAAATTCCTAAGGAAGTTCATACCCAACTACGTCAGAATGGCTAAAGGATTTACTTGGCTCTTGAAAAAAGGGATTCCCTTCCATTGGGATCAAGTTGCGCAAGCTTCTTTTGATGTTGTCAAGGATACTCTTGTCCAGGCATCATTAATGTATCCCCTCAATTATCGGAGTGATTATTTCTTATATATCGCCATTGCTGATATGACCATTGTTATGGTATTGATCCAAGTAGAAAATGGGATAGAAAATCTAATCTATTATTTGAGTCGTAATCTCAATGATATGGAAGTTAAGTATTCATACATAGAAAAGCTTGCCTTGGTGGTTGTTCAAACTGTCCAAATATTTCGCCATTATATCATGTTTCAGAAGACCATTATCATTTCATATTGCAACCCCATGACTTATATCTTGTCACATCAATTTCTAGGGGGAAAGTATTCAAAATGGATTTTTATTTTACAGGAATTTGATTTGGAATTTATCAAATCCAAGTCAAAGAAGTCTTTAGTTTTGGCTGAGCTTCTCTGTGACCTTCCCTCTGATAGTACTGCTACTACGTCGAAACCATCTATTCCTAACAAGTCTCTGTTTCTGATCGGATCATCTGATCCTTAGTATGGGGATTTTATCTTTTATCTCTAGATGCAGACTTTTCAGCCTGATACTTCTCACTCTGATAAGCGAAGTATTCGATACCAAGCCAAATATTATGTGATCCTTGGCGATACACTTTATCGTCATGGTATCGATATAATTTTAAGAAGGTGCCTCACTCATGAGGAGGCAGAAAAGGTTTTAAATAATTATCATGACGGGGCTTGTGGTGGACACTTGTCTGGATTCGCTACTGTGCAGAAGATACTCCACGCTAGTTACTTCTGGCCTACCATATTTCACGACTGCATCCTCGCGGTCAGAAGTTGTCATGCGTGCTAGATATTTGATCGTAAAATCCACAAAGCACCAACGCCAATGCATCCTGTTGTCTCTATGGGACCATTTTCGAGATGGGGCATTGACTTCATGACTTGTAACCCTCGTTCATCCGGGGGGCATGGTTATATTATTGTCACAGTATGCTACTTTACCAAGTGGGTCGAAGCGATGCCTACATTCAACAACACAAGACAAACAACTGCATTTTTTTTCTTTAATCATGTCATTGCACGGTTTGGGGCCCTAAAGGATATAGTCACCGATCATGGGAAGAATTTTTTCAACCATATGATGACTGAATTGACTACCTAGTTAGGATTGTTACCTTATAATTCTACTCCTTATTATCCACAATCAAATGGACAAGTTGAGGCTATCAACAAGATTCTTAAACATATGCTTCAATGAATGATAGGAGTTCGTAAAAGAAACATGCATTTGATCCTGTACTCAGCCTTGTGGGCGTACTGAACCTTGGTGATAAACGCAACCAGATTTACTCCCTTTCAATTGGTGTATGGTCTGGAAGCTATCTCGCCAATCCAATGTGAAATACCTTCGTTAAAACTCGCAATCGACTTGTTACCTGACACCTTAGAATAAGAAGCATGTCTTTTTAACCTCATCCATCTTGATGAAACACGATGTGAATCCCAATTGGCCAATGAAGCGCATAAGAGACGTATAAAGGCGCAATACGAAAAAAATTTCTAGCCTCGCATTTTCTCAGAGGGCGACTTGGTCCTTCTTTATGATCAAGAATATGATGTAATAGGTACAGGGAAATTTGAGCCATTATGGCATGGCCCCTATATTGTGAAAATATTTCTTGCTAAAGCTGCCTACGAATTGGTGGATTACGATGGAATTCCATTGGCACAGCCCCAAAATGGGTTGTATTTGAAACGTTACTATCCTTAATCATGAGCGTAGTAATTTTTTGCATTATATTGTATATATATGCTATTGATTTTCATTGAGTGTATTACAACTTGTGGTATTACAACTTACTAGTGTTTATACTATTAGAAATCCAACATTGCATCGTTTGTTCCTAAGAGTTCAACTTTTGGAAAGACACTTTGATTTTATTCAATATCAACACATTTCCAGAAACTTGAACACATTGACTGATTCTTTAACTAATCATGTTTTAGAAAGACATTTGCAAGACACGTAAAGATACATTCACATAATTGAATAGGATTATGCAATAAACATATAAAAACACTGAAATCAAATAGATAGATGGTTATAGGTTTTTACAAAAAAAATTGCCCAAGACACATTGGTCATCTGTCCTCAAAATGTATGCAAAATGTCAAAATTAAACTAGTGATTCTCATAGTAACATGTTATAGATCTTGCTATCCTACGCAGTAATTGCATCCAGCGGTTAGGAATTCCTATAGTATGGCGTTGCAGTCGCATGGGTAACTCTTCGATCCAGAAATCCAGAATCTTGAAGGTCAACCCATCTATGTGTTGTCGAAGCTCAGACAGAGTCACAGCCATGTATGAATCCTGAAGGACTACTCTCTCAATAGCCCTCTCTATTGGCTCATCCGCTCCATGCTCTGGATCCTCCACAAGTTGAACTTGACCAACATCTGCATTACATTAAAACTTTAGTTTAATCTTGGGAAAACATCAAAATACAAAAAAATTCTATAAACCTTAGAAAAATAAAAAAACATGGTCAAAACATTCTTACCTATTGCACCCCACTGAGCGTCTTCTACTAAAGCTAAGTCTGGATCTCCTCGGAAATTGACGCATGTATACACACACTCATCAATGACGATAACCTGTTGCCTGAACTAGGCAAAGAATGTAGTCGAGAAAACAATGGACGGTTGGCTTTCATGCCTAGCCATCAGTTCTACCCATCTCTGCATCCTCGGATATCTAGGGTTAGACACACCCATTGTCACATGCTGAGGTTGCATCAGTGGAATCCGCTCTAAGGAAAATGAAATGAGGATCGAACCATAACTGAATTTTTTCTTCCTTGCTCCCTTTTCCTTGTTCAGTTGTTCTTTTATTTGAGAAAGTACAAATTTAGACTAGTTGAAGACTGTTGGCTCCATGCACTCTAGCGCATACTACATATATGATCTATTCGCTACGTGTAGTTTAATGGTGCCGAAAATCTTTGTGATCATGAATAGAATGGTTCTCAAAGGAAAATCACGAACTCCACGGATGTTTATTTTCCCATCCTTGCTTGGTTCTGCCCCTGGATAGCAATACTGCAAAACATAGTCTCTCACAGTCTCTCCTCTGAGAGCAGACCCAGAGAGAGAAATGGGAAGCCTCTCCTCGACAAGCTTGTCAGAAAATATATATCCTCCACTGTAATAGGAACCACTTTGTTCCTAATGTGAAATTCCACAATATCCGGATCCCATGCTCGAACTAGGAACTCCAAGAGTTCTATTTGTTGCCTCATCCATGACAAGCGGAAGTACTTTAATAACCCACAATCTCATAGGGCTCTTACTGTACCCGGATCATTTAGGGAAATCATATTTTTTTTTTCATTCTCTCTTTCTCTCCAATTAATCGTCATTCTAGTCTGATGAAATCCTGAAACATAACCATAAGACTCATTAGACTCCTTTTAATGCAAACAATTAGGCAAATTTTGGGTACAATGCAAGAATCAAGAATGTGAATTGTGCTCAACACAGTATTGAACATGGGATAGTGCATTTCATATGCACCTAGGCTTCAATTTAGGTGCTCCGCAACATTGTTTTCGGTGCTTAAGGGTGCGTTTCCCTCTTTGGAAAACGAATATACCCTAATGGGCCCAAATCCCTAAAAATTTTCAATGAAAGGAAATGAATTGACTACTGAAATAAAGAGAGTGTTTATGGCACCAACCTGGGTCCAACGATGATGAAAATTTTCCACAGAATCGATCGCAATCAACAACTTAAGTTCGGGGGCAAAAATAGGTTCATAGCTCCAAAATGCAAATGGTAACTTTAAAATGGTAAAAATGAATAGTAAATCACTTTTAATTAGTCATTTGATTATTTTCAATTCATATTTATTGTTGTAACTATGGTTTTATTCAATTTTTTATCATGAAACAAGTATTTTTAATCCATTTGATGTTATTCTGGACAGGTTTTACAAATGATGAGAAGATTAGTTGTGCAGATTTATTTCAAGAATGATTTGACCACAAATCATACATTTATCCTTATTTTTCAAGCTTTGATAAAAATGAAAAATGACTTGAAGTGCACTTTTAGCTATTTTTTTAGCTTCAGTAACAACAAAAAAGGAACCCCTGGAGTCTTCTTTCAGCTCTTTTCAGACTCCGATAATGTGAAAAGATTGTCGAGCACTTGTTTTTTCGAGCTCGTAAAAGTAAATGAATTGATATTTACTCAGTATAAGTTTAACACTTTTCCGGACTGAGACAAGTTATTTATGAAAAAGGAATACATTAGTCAAACATGGCTAGGAGGTTCTCTCAGATATTATTTACACTTTTTCGGATCTAAGATACAACTTTACGAAAAAGTACTTATGGATTTTTCATTCTTCCTCTTTTTCAAACTCTCTAAATATGAAAAAGCACTGGGATGTCATTGTCTTTAGGCTCGTTAAAACATAAAATAGTGACGAAATTGTCAATCATGGCAAGAATCAAGTTTCATTCATCGCTAGACTCATTAAATTATTAGATAGTGATACATTATTCGCCTGAAGGGTTGAACTATAGATCAATCATATGTTACCCTCCTCATGCTTGTTAAAAAATAAAGAGGTACTGGTCGACAAATGACCGAGCAAAATTTGGGAAAGTGAACAAAACTTTTACGGTAGTAGATCGCTTTTGAACATGACACTTCACTCCATCATCATGACTATTTGGGTTGGGTAATATTCTTGACGGGTCATTCATACCTATGGTTCATCATACCTTCACTTCGGTTTTGGGTCAATGCTTCCAACTCATCTCAGTGTCGTCGATATGTTCAAGAGAAGTCATCCAATTAATACTCATTCGTCTGCAATACTCATTAAACCTTTATTTTCATGACCTTCATCCTTGAACATTGCTATATCAAGTCACATTTTGTCTCTGAAATCAGTAACTCCCATTTCTCAATAAAGCGACTTCTTGTCAACATCAAATCATCATCCAAGAAGTTTACTTAGAAACATCATTTTCCAATACCATGAGGCTTGTTACAACATTGGCAAGATCCTCGCTTCTAGAATTTTGACCGAAAGATTTCTTTAGTCGTTTGACATCAAATCATCTATTCACACCTTATGAAATGTACTATAGTACCTTGAGAGCCATTAACATCAATGGAGATTCTCTCATGTTTGTTAACATCTCACATCATTAGCTGGTAATCAAATGATGTCTTACCATGTTCAACTACAAATCATATATTCGCATGGCTATACTTGTATCCGAATGATCGAGTGAACGAGATAAGAAGACCCCGAATCTAGTTTCAGCCATCCGGCATGAAATTTCATGATTTTTGTACACATAATCTATAAGGTGACCTTACATACAGATCGTCATCCGAACATGGGCCTATATCTGTAGGCATGCTTGTATTGGGCAAAATTCGAATGTAGACGACTTTCTGCACTATGCACATTGTATTAGATAGTTTATGTGCTAAGCATGGGAATGCCTTCCCTCAACAATTCGTCATCAAGATGATATATCATGATGTAATGTATTGTAAGATTGATGCAAGTCGCCACTCCACTTCAGTTCCATCCCATCAAAGTATAAAGCATCTCATTCAAAAATATTGTTATTATTTTGACTTCATGCTTTAAGGGGGAAACTATTATAGGTCAATTTGGGTTTCATTCCCAATGACTTGGTCAAACTGGACATCATCCCCAGGACTAATTAAATAGGGTCTATCATCCCCTATCATTTCAATTGCTACATGCCCTAAGGTTTCCAATGGTTGAAGTATATGTTATATTACTTATGAGCTCACCAACGCAACCTCTCAAGGGGCTAACTGCTTTGCATATGCAGCTACCCCCATTCAAGGGTGCTTTGCAAAGCACTTCCTGACATTCAAGAGTACGTTGGTCAAATGGGAGTGAAATTCTCATTGTTCCGGAATCTCCACATGGCTAGTGCCTTCTAGAAGAGTCCATATGTGTCAAACTTTGAGTCCAAGTGTCCATCTAACACCCCTGAGCTTGGGAACATGTCTTTCCTATTATTATAAAGTCATTGATTAAGAAAATACCATTAGTTTCCCTATAAATTGAGCACAGATACTAGTGCTAGGGAAGGAAGAAATTTGGTAGAGAAATGATGTTGGATTCTCAATTGAGTATTTGATTTGAGTGATATGCTGTTGGAGAGATGTTCATTGTGATGAGGTTGGGATGATGTTGGAGTTGGTGACATCAAATGAATCGCTTGTTGTAACCTCCACCTTCTATCCATTAATAAATATTGCTACTCATTTTCCCACATATGTATTTGTATAAGCTTCTATCTTCCATATTATGGATTCTTAGATGATGTCTATGTTTCATGTTTCATTGATTTAACTGATTAAGATAAATATCCATCTGTATATTGCAATCTCTTTGCTTTTTAGTGTTCATACTTGTAGGAACTTGTCCGATGATTAAATTTGGATTGGAAGCGACAACAAGAGCAACAAAAGGAGAATAGGAAGCACTTGGATTCCAAGTAGGTTTCTCCATATTTTTGTGTGTCTATTTACTCTTAGGAAAAGTGTCTGCAAATTCTTTGATCTATTGTTCTAAATGCATAGCACCACATTTAGGGAATGTGTTTTATCCATAATTCATAATTCCACATAATGCCATAGTTCAGACAACCCTTGTTCACTTGTCTGAGGAAGCTTGAACTCTTATACAAATTCCCATTTAACATCATCAACTGCTATGTTTTGGTGAAACTACGACCACTTGATGAACCATCTCAAGGATCTCTACTTGAGAGTCGTTTAAAATTCAATTAACTTTTTAGCATCCGATGTCTGAAAGGTCGTCCATATGGATTCACACAGATACCAATATTACTCTACATCATTGTTCCCTTTTTCATAGAACTCGGGGTATTTAGTGAATGATGCCACCATATTTGACTGAACTTGAGAAAGAAGTATTAATCCTTGAGACCCGGGTTGTAACGATCCTTATGAGGTCATACTACTATTACTAATTCCATAGCCACTAGTATCAGCTTTATATGTAGCATGCACACTAGTGGCCGCAGCTGTGCTACGTATCCTAGGCAACCAGGCATTCCATCACATCACCGGGGGGAAAATGATGCCTGTAGAGAGTGTGTTGAGTGGGACCTACTATGGGTGGGCCCAAATGATGCTGGTGTCGTTAAAACGACAGTTGTCGCTCTGCAAGTGGCAAGTAAACCATGATTGCTCGTATGGGACTTTATTGTGTGCCTTCTTATTTGAGAAGATCCTGACCTTGCGGCCTCGTATAAAGTTTCCAGATGGGGGCCCGAGAGAGCCCAGGATGCGTCGGTGGGGGAAGCTACTATGCAGAGGAGGAGGAGGGGCGGTCGGGCGAGTGTTTCGACCTGAGTTCTTTTCCCATTGGGATCAGATACTATTATACATAGACGACTATCCCTATAGTGGGATGAGTTATTGTGGAGATCCGGACCTGCCACTTCTGCCTGGTCGAGTATGGGGGCCCGATGGTAAGTGACAGATTGCTATTCTTGTATGGGCATGTTAAAGTTTTTGAATAGTAGATAGGGTACTGATTCATGTACTTTTGGTATGCAGATATAGCTCCGATAAAACTGGCCGGATATATGGGACGACCGGCAGCATCTGGAGCTGCAGGTCCGAGTGGGTCGAGAGCAGCGCATAATGAGGATGCGGCCGCCCTTCTGGAGGACATCCGCCGTAGATGCGAAAGGTTGCTGACTGGAGTATCAGAGCGCGGGTGGCAGGACTTAGATGACTAGTACATAGAGCCATGTATTGGTCTACCCTCGGAATGGCGAGGTGTCATGCAGCGCATGGCGATGGCCGGTCAGGGGATGCGTGATCTACAAGCTGCAGGGGCAGAGCCATTGGCTTGGGATCCGCCAGATAGTGATTAGGTGGGGGCATGTGGTGCCCCCTAGTGTGTATGTAGGGGCAGGTGGTGCCCCCAGTTTTGAGTTTTTTGTAACATGCTATGGGCATGTCATATGTATCAGAGTAGATGGACTCTAAACACATGTTTTGGCGACACATATTATGGATATGCATCGTTTTTAATGATTATGAGTGTTATTGTCTTGTATGAAATGTGTGTGATAAATGCCAATCTAGAACATGGTTTGCAATACTATCTACATAGTGATTATGTTCTCAAGGTACATGGTTGAAAGTGATGGTTTCAAATGCACATATCAAGAGTTTCACTCGTAAATAGCATCTAAACAGCACAGGGTTATGCACACGATAAACACCATTTAATTGCATGACAAGAAGTAGGGAATCCAAACGAACGTGCAGATGGAGGATGTGATGGAAGAGGGCATCGGCTAAGAGACCACGCACTGCATCATATTCGGCCTGATTGTTGTTGGCAGAACCAATGCAGACCCCGTTGGAGAGAACAAGGGCATGCAAGGGGGTGAAAATGGCCCAACCTGCTGAGGCTAGATTCCAGGAGTAACGACTTGCACCATCGGCGTAACCGATAAAGGGTGTGGACGGGGGGGTCCTGCGGAATGGTGTTACAAGACAACAAATGAGGGGAGGAGGGGCAATGATGGTAGCATGAGTGTACAGAAGACATCGAGCGGCAACTGCGGGAGGGAGTGCAAGGAGCAGGATGACTATGACTCATATACAAACTAGAGGGTGGTATATGAGGGCTATCGGAAGTATGGTGAGGACTTGGGTTGCGGAGGTCAACAGAGACACGGGTGGAGTGATCTCGTGTGTGGGTAGAAAAGGGGTGGTCAGGTGACACAACAGGGGAGGATGCAGGGGGGCTAGGCTCCAAGTGTCTCGCAGAGGAGGATAGGTAAAGAATGGTTACAGTAGACTCCGTCATCTGAACATTAGGGGGGGGAATGTCGATGGGAGCGGGGGGATCCTCAGGCTGACCTGAAGCATACTGCACGAGGATGGGAGAGGCGGATTGATTTTGTTCAACCTCATACTCTCGGACCACCTCTAAAGAGGCGCGGTAATGCGTCAGGTGAGGAAAATGGTGGGAGTAATGGCCATGAACGCCACACAAAGCACAGGGTTTGTTGGTGCGGAGAGTCTTGGGGTTCTTGGTTATGGACGAAGAAGGAATGGAGGCTTCAGGGACCGTAGACTCGGGGAACGCGACTTTAACCATGGGCTGAATACGGGGCAACTCGGGACAAGCATGGGTGGCATGACCGGTGACATCACACAAGGCACAAGGCTTTGTGGGTGGAGGAGGGGCCGGGTCAGTCGTGGTGGTCTTGTCTTTGGGTGCCCCCTTGCGGGCTTTGCCTTTCTTCCCGGGAGCCGTCACAACAGGAGAAAGATCCTGTGGAGGTGCTGGGGGCAAAGTGGCAACGGAGGAAGTGAGGGGGACCGGTTGAACCAGTGTCAAAGCCATGTAGGGTTTGGGGTGACCAGGAGGGGTGGCAGCTGGGGGATCAAGGTACCAGATCGGTATGCCCAAGGTCAGGTTAGGAAGAGAGAGGGTGGCCATGACAGGGACATAATATACTCCGGGAGGGGGAGCCAGGAAAGGGATCTGCCCAGCAGGGTAATGACCAGGAGGGACGGCTCCGAGATGGTTAAGGCTAGGGGGAACCGATCCAGGAGGATAAAGGGGTTCATGGATACCAGCTGTAGGTGGAGGGCCAGAAGGAGGGGTTCCGGCTGGCTGAGATGAATGGCTAGGAGTGGGTTGCGGAGAAGAGGAGGAGGTTGCTGACTAGCCGAAGCAGGCCGATTAAGGGCAGCCTGAGACGATTGCATCATGCAAACATTCGATAAGCTGGGATCAGTGATAGGAGGAGGGGGGAGACCGGGAAAAGTTCCAAGCAGGGAGGAATCTTTGTAAACGCCGGGGGAGACACTGGTCAAGGAATCGAATGCTTTTCTGTTGGCCATGTGGCTGAGAGATAGGTCGTTTCAGAGTGCCTGGGAGATTTTCTTGGCTCATGATATGTCAATCGGTCAATGGTGACTATCTTTTCCATTATGGGGGAAAGACATCTTTAAAACCGCGGATGGGACACAGACATGGCATAGGAAGCCGCCTCAATAATGTTGTATTCAGCTGGGCTCTATGACTTCGACACATTCACAATCAAGATACTGTGAGGGTGACTACTATTTCGAAACAGCCAATGGCCGGGAGGCATGTCGTCCCACGTCGAAGGGTGATCATGGAAGGGGCCACTGTGGGATCCGAGTTGCTTCCAAACCGAAGTAGACATCACACAGGTGGATGCCCCCTCATCAATTATACACCAAGAAACGTTGGCATTCCGGATTTTGACTGGAATTTGGAAGGCGACGGAAGTAGGGAGAGGAGGATGTTCTGATTGATGGATGTCAAAAATAATCATTTGGTCATCAGCAGGACCTAGAACGCCCACGGCAGATAGCAGAGCCTTCTTTTGGGAAGGGCACGACTGGAGGAGTTCCAATGTGGAAATGGTTGTAGGAGATTGCGCCAAATCATCTACTATGCTATACGAATGAGCAGCTCGACCAGAAGCAGCATTTCGACGTAATGGTCCCTTAGGAATCTATGAACTAAACTTGGGTTGAGGGATATGTAAGGGGCCATTGGATGTCGAAAGAGGCTCTGTAGAACCTGAAGAAGGAGGCTCGAGGGCAGACTGAGCGGGAGGCTTGGGGTACTGAAGAGACCGAGTTTGAAGGTGAAGATCGACGGATGGGGAAGGATCAGAGCTCATCATGAGGATCTGGTAATCGGAGGAACCAGAAATGGAAGTTGGAGTGGAGACCCGCCCGTCAGGTGGTTGGGTAGCCACGAATCCTTGCCGAGGGAAAGGATTAGTAAAAACAGTTGGTTGGGTAGTGGCCACATTAGGAGGAGCATGAGGGGAGGCGTGTTGTCTGCGCAATGTGGCTTGAGACTCCCACATCTGCCGCATCTGTGGTAAGAGGGGACAATTGTGGGTATAATGACCGTAAACACTGCAACACGAACAAGGTTTATTGGTGCGAAGAGGCCTCTCGGGCTTGGGCTGAGTGCCTTGTTGCTGCTTAGCAGTGTTAGGGTCAAAACCCTAAGGATTGGGTCCACGAGTACCAGGGGCAGATTGATTTGGATTGCCTCTCCGCCTTCTTTGAGAAGAAGGGGGATTAGTCACGCCCTGCTGTGAAAATACTTGCCCTGGAGGGGGCTGTAGGTGCTGGTGCTGGGTTTGAGGAGGCAAGGGAGGAGGAAGCGCATATGCTGGAGGAGCTGGCGCACCAGGCTGCGGATAAGGGTAATGGGTAGGTTGGGCAACATTGAGGTAAGCAGGAGGTTGGGAAAAAGGAGGAGGCATGCCGTATCCTGGATACATGCTACCAGGAGGGGGAAGAGTGCTAGAGGAGCTGGCCCCTCCGTGAGGGAGACCATAGCCCATAGGAGGTTGATCATATGGATGGGAAAGGGCTCCAACGATACCGTCGGCGGAATGAGATGCCCTCGGGGCGTTAGCGCCGCCGGGCCTGGGGAGGTCAGGAAGAACGGTATAAACATAACCAGACTGAGCATAGATCAGGTCATATTTCAAGGCTATTTGGAGGGCGGCTTCTTCGATTTGAGGAAAATGGGAGGCGACATCTTTGCCAATGGGAGCTAGGAGAGAGCGAAGGAACCAGTCCATATAGATCCGATCTTCGAAGGGGGGAGCTCGACATAAGCTGCGTCTACGTCGCCATTCCTGAACATGGGTGGAAAGGCGGGTCGAAGATGTTTGCTTAAAGGAAGTCAAGAGCTCCGTACCGGTATCGTATCGGAGAGGGAGCTGGAAGTAAGATAAAAAGGCTTGGGAAATGGTCGCAAAGGTGGTATGGGAAGAGGTGGCTTGGTCGACATACCATTTAGAAGCTTCGCCGGTAAGTGTGCGTTGGAACAAACGAAGACGGATGGAGTCATCGGTAATGGAATTGGAGGAACACCACATGTGGAAAGATCGGACATGATTGGTTGGATCTTCTCCAACAAGGCCTTCGAACTTAGGGATGTCGGAGGGGAGCTTGGTTGGCATAGCAGGCCAACCAACATCGTGGCGGATAGGGTCATTGATCAACTGATTGAAATCGGGGAGGCTGAGGCCTGCAATGTACGGCAACAAGGGTATGGCCGAGGTAGTTCCTGTGGCGGTTCCGCTAGTAGTGGTTCCGGCATTAGGGCCTGGAGCACCGCTAACGTTAGGCCCTGGACCAGACATAGTGAAGGTGACAGGGGGAGAACCAGGAGGAGAAGGAGAACCCAATGAATTAGAAGAGGAGTCGGAGTGCGGACTCGGAGGAGGACTGGCTCGATGACGGAGGGACGAAGCAGGTCGATCGACTGGAAATTGAGGGTGAAGGCCAAGAAGTCTCCGGGAAAGGCGCCTTGGGGGCACAATGATGACGGGAAGAAGGAAACCGACAAGGGAAAAAAGGGACAGAATCAAGTGAGGTCAAGGGCAGAAAATGTGCAGTGACAATTGATTTTAGAGTCTTTGCCAGGCGGTGTTAACCAGGCGCTTCTTCACTTAGGGTCAGTGTGTGGCGTGCGTTAATTTTAATTTTTAAACCCTTTCCGTTTTGAGAGAAAGAAAAAAGTGTGCTGCGTAACTGAAAATAAATCTGCAGAGAACAGTATATAATGCTGAAATAACAGAAAATTAACAGCTACTTGTGCATCTATCTAACCCAAGAAGGCGGGTCTCTCAAAACTAATCTAAAAAAAGGGAAAAATCTAGGCAAAACACACGGAAAAGAGGCCAATAGATATAAGGTCAAAAGGGACAGGGATCTATAGGATAAAAGCTGCTGAAAAGAGGTGCAGATCATAGCCAAGAGACAGAGGCAAGGTGGCTGGAAAAAGGGAGGAAATCAGCAAGAACCGGAAAGGAGAGGGAGGAGGTCCTAAAGAGAGGTCCAAACAAAATGACAAGAGGTGATTTGAAAGGAAGAGAGGTTGATTTAAAGGGATCTGAGGAGGAGGTTTCAGATCTGAAAAAGGGAAGGCTGAAACTCTGAAAAACAGACGGCTGAAACAGCTAAAACTCTTCCACAAAAAGTGGAGGGTACTAAAGCCCTAGGGGGCTAGGTTCCCACTTAGATGAGTAAAAATAGATCAGAACTAGGTCAAAGTGGGCTGAGACAGAGGCTGGAAAACCCTGACAGAAGCTTCAGCAAAACCCAGAAAAATTGCAGAAAAACCACTGAAAAATTGGCAGGTCACAGGTTCTGACCTGTTTTCAGTGCAGGTCGCAGAAAAGAGGTTGAAAAGTGTGACCTAGAGGTCCAGGTCGCACTTATTGGGCTGAAAAGTGCGACCTCCCGTTCTGGTTGTCTCGGCGGCAGATTTTCAAAAAAGTTGCCGTCTCAGTTGCGGCTGGTGTCGCTTACCTGCGCAATAGGGCCAGAAACACACGGAACTTAAAAATTTTAATGTTTTAGGGTTTTAGGTGAGAAAAAAAAAATAGGAAAAATAAACAGCTGAAAAGAAACCCTAGGGTCTGAAGTAGCCGGATATGCAGGAATATGAAAAACGACAGCAGTCGTAATTTAAAACCCGTGTGGAGTCGCCATTTGTTAGTATGAATCCTTTGTCGAAGTGTACAAAAAAGGACCACTTTAGCTACGCATAACTAATAGCCTTAACAACAAAAGTGGCTGCCAATATCTTCAGATCTGCTGTTAGTTGAACAAGAAAAGAGCTGCAAGAACCAGATCTATGCATGAAAAGACATTAAGCAGTAAAAACAAGGGTTTGCTCCATATACCAATAGACAAGACAAGAACAATTTTTGAAAGAATTTTTGTATTAATTGGGCACTTGGGAGGAAAACAAGAAGGCGTATCCAATTCTCCTCAGTGGGATGGGTTCTTGGAAGTCCTCAGCACTTCAGATCTAAGATTTCTCTCTCTTGTTGGTGTAGAAAACCCAATGCAAAGAATAGATCCCAATGGGAGCTCACACAGCAAATGATGGAAAAATGGGACCAAGTGTATAGATCCAGAGTGATCCAATAGGAAACAAAAGGTGAAGAATGGTAGGAAAAACCCTCCTATTTATAACAAAATATTGGGTCATTCTAGATATTGGTGCATGGGTTAACCAGATCTAGATCCACTTTTTATGGAATATTTTATTATATTTGTTGGAGGGAAAAGGTATTTGACTTGGGTCAAATCCCTTAATTTGTCAAAAATAAATAAATAAATGATTTATTTATCTTTTTTAAGGAAGCGGTTAGAAGATAATCAAATAAATAATGATTTATTTAATTATTTAAGGAAGTGGTTGAAAGATAATTAAATAAATAATGATTTATTTAATTATTTGTGGGTGATTTGGTCATATTTAACGAGGAATATTATCTAAATAAGATTTAAATAATTATTCCTAGAAAATAATAAGATAAATAAAGGTTTATCTAATTAATTTCTTTGTTTTTGGGTTAAACATGACTGGGAATAATAGTTAAATTATGGTTTAATTAATTATTCCATGAGGAAAATTAAACAAAATAGGTTTGTTTAATATTTCCTTTTGGGGTTTCCTGTTTAGACCATAAACAACCTAATAAATGTGGATTATTAAGTTATTTTACATAGTGAAAGCAATTTTACTTAGGGTAAAATTGGTCTTACATGGTGTACTTGGGTCCATCTAATGATAATAGGTTAGATGACCAAAAAATGGTGGAACACAAGCTATGATTTCATAGATAGCACTGGCTTACTGAGGGTTTTGCTGCTGTTGTAAGTGTAGTAAGTGGGGTTCTAGATCTGCAAGGATCTAATTTTTTTTGGAGTCTCCTCTCAGGGAGGGTGTCTTGTGATCACCTGGAAGAGGGTCTCTATTGTACTTTGATTTTATATCTGCATATTTCCTCTGCTGAAACATTCTGTTCAAGCTACTGCACAGTCTCTTTGGTTAACTACGTTATTTACATGTGTTGTGTAACACTATTTAGATTCCTTCCTTTGTAATAGGTCTCAGATGATTGAGGCTTGCCTCTCATCTTGAAGTTTCATATTGTAGCTTGCTGATATCTATTGTTAAGATCTGATATGTATCATAATTAAATTCATCTTTAGAAATTCCTAAAGATTTTTGCAGTTCTATGTATAAAAAGCTAGATCTACACTTTATTATGCAATATTTTGATGAAATCCCAAGGGGGTCTTGTAAAGAAGGCTATGTAGTTTCCAGATCTGGTATGGATCTGATGTTTCAGCCATAGATCTGCTGTAGATATGAGTTCTAATATCTAACTGCTGAAGCACATCATAGTGTTATCCCCCTATGAAATTTTTGACAAGAAAACAGGGGGCTAAGATGTTGTTGAGCCTTAAAGGAATGCATTTCCCTTGAAAACACATCTTCCTTGAAGCCTCCTCATGCCTTCTGTCCTTTGATAAAATCCCCTCTGCTGATTTCCCTTATAAAGCCTCTCTGTTTGTGAAGAAATGCCAGAGGCCTTCCTTTTCCCTCTTATTTCCCCCACCACTTAGCCTCTATTTTATTCCCCCTTGTCTCCCCTTCCATTTCCCTTCTTACCCCCTAAATTTCCTCAAAATCCCCTTTAAATTCTTCCCTTACCTATTTCTTGGCTAAATTTCCCCTTATTCCCCTTATATTCTTCTATCGTTACCCTAGACCAACCTTCAAATTACATTGAAATGGGTTTAAAAACCCACTTCTGACCTTATTATAAGGCCTAGCCCCTTTTCCGCTAGCCCCAACCACTTCCCCCACACATGCCCGTGCGCTATGACCAAGTGCTTAGAGCCTTGGGAGCTAATCGCAGTCGGAGAGTCGGGCGGTGTAATCCTTTGTAATATCCAAAAGAAATGAGTTCCGTTGCGATGGTAGGTTAAACAAGTCTCGCGATAAGATATTCACCGTCGATCTGTTGTTCTGATCCGACGGTGGAGCACTAATCGCAAACCCCCGTCCGATCGCAATCGCAACTCACAATGGTGCTGCCCCGATTGAGATCTCCCGATTACATACTGACCGTCCATCCTCCCCACTGATCCGACGGTCATCGCACCCTCCACCCGATCGCAATCGCAAGTCTTTCTGTCTCTCCCCGATTAAATCTCAACCGCCCGTTCCCCCGCTGCATCCAACGGTCAACGCTTAATCGCGCCCCCCCGCCCGATCGCAATCGCAACTCCCAATGGTACCTCCCCGATTGCGATCCCCTGATTGCATCGCAGCTGTCCATTCCACTCATTGATCCAAAAACTATCGCTCTCCCCACTCAATCACAATCGCAAGTTTCACTGTGTCGTGTTTTGTTTCGCCTGATTGCGATTCGCCAATCCAATCTCAGCCGTCCATCCGATGCAGATCTGACGGTCATCGCAAAAATCACTCCTTTCCTCCGATGTACCCCGTTGCAGATCCTTCCCTCCATCTCTCGATACAATCCTGACCGTCCATTCTCCCCGCCAATCCGACGGTCATCGCTTCCCCGCCCTCAATCACAATCGAAAACTTTCGTAGTATGTCCTCCTCGTTTCTGCCTGATTGCGACGCTCTGATGAAGATCTGACCGTCCGTTAGATCTGAAGATCTGATGGTTCAGATTTAATCGCCCTCCACCATGACCGGGTCCCACATCCAAGGCTCCTCTCCCTTGTTTTTTGGTGTTTTCCTTTGTATTTCGCCCAATGTTAACCGTTGGGCTTTCACACTATTAACCATTTCTTCCGCCATTCTCCATTATTTTCACTACTGATTCACCACCATTCCTCCACCTCCACAACATTTCTCCACCACTGCCCGGGTTTGTAACAGATATATTGTATCATGCAGATAGCACAGAGGGGCCAATTCAGCGGCCAAACGGATAGCAGAGATGGATTTAAGGGATTTGAGCTCGTAATTGGAGATTTAAAGTGCCAATCCTATATTCAAAGGATTAAGATTAAGCTTGAAGACTAATGAGCGCACCGGCAAGTCATAACTGCGCTACCTAATAGCAGAATGTGTTTTCTCCAGAGGTACACCTTCCTACATTAGTCTCCATACTTCCTCGAGCCCATAAATAGTTAATTGCACTGACAGTGCTTCATTAAAGACTGCATGAGAAGCAGTAATGGAGATATGGAGAAGCCCGCAGACTTTAAACCAGTTAACCAGATCCAGAAGGTAGCGCAGAGCTCTAGAGAGCCGAAAGGACTTCAAGAACACATCAGAGGTCAATCTCGACCTGACAGAGGCTCCCCTAACAGTCTACAGCGTACACACAGCGAATTTTGATTGCCATTAAGTGGTATGGGCGTGAACACTTCTGCCTTACTGTCTTAATGAGGCTCATTTAATTTGTATCTACTTCTGTTTTATTCATTCTCCTATAATAAATCCCCAAGAACATATTGTAAAGGTTGTTGTCCAGTTGTTCGGTTGTTGCTGTTAGAGGGATTCAGCTTGACTATTAGAACAGTCTTGGGAGGGAATAGCAGAGTAATTGTATGTAATAGGATGGGAGGAGAAAGTTTGGATTGTATTAGCCATTAGGCTTATTGTACATGACTGGTTTTGCATCAATTAATCAAAGCACATTTCACAGGATCCTGGTCTATTACTATTAGTGATGTTTTTCCCAACTCTGCTTATTACATTTTCATACTGTTTCATGCTCTTCTGGTAGGAAACAGAAGTATAACATAGGATTCGCCCTTGCTAGGTGCCCTATGTTTCCTGCTCTCCCTACCTTTAATTTTTTCTGCTTTATGTGTTGTCTAAGAGTGAATTCGTGTGGTTTAACCAATGCAGTGGATGTTATTGCCTGTTAGCTGATGTATGAACTTGGGGGTTTGTTGCTTAGATGTTTCTTTGTAAAATTTATCTCTGTTTTTTCCTTTGGAGTTGCTAAAGTAGACCTAGAGTTAAATGACCTCTGGTCTGATCTATAAGTAGCCCCTTTGTCCCTCTTTGAGAGCGGCCTTTGAGTATGTCCAAGCAGGTCTGGAGTTAAATGACCTCTGACCCAATATATAGACAGAAATTTGGTTGTCTCTCCTTCTTCCACCTTCTTTCCTTAATGTTCCATCCCATCCTCTATCTAAAAGATCCTTTAGTATAGATGACTTGCCCTCTGAAAGCCTTGGCTAGTGGTTGCAAGTAATTCGCCTTTCATGACTCCATAGCCCAATGGATGGCACTTTCTTGATCCATCCTCTTTGCTGAAACATCCTGCTGCTTTGTTCCTATTCTCCCATTACTTTCTCAGCCTATGCTCTCCTAACCAACTCGGCAACCAACCAACCAAATCAATTAAAACCCCCCTTTGTGCTTCATAACTAGCCTAACATCTCAAATTGAGCTTTCAAATATATATCATTCTTTGTTTTATTGGAGAGATCCCTCTCCGGGTCCAGGAGGGCTAGATCCTAGGACCCAGAAGTGGTTCTGATGTTGTCTCATCTTTTGGTCTTGCCAATCTGGCCAAAACATGGGAACCCCAACATAATGGTGACTCCACTGGGGACGTAGACCACTTTGCCTTTAGATTGGCTTCTCATTGCTGATGGTGGACAACAGCTTGCTTCAAATAGTTAAATTCATCCACCTGGCAACTCCACACTCCCTACGATCCAAAAAACTAATGACTCCACTGGTGAAAGACACTGAACTGGTTGAGAAGAAGCAGTAACCTTCTTTGCATAAGCATGAATCCAAACATGGACAGAGATACAAAGTATGACGCTTTGTATGATCAATTAATTGAATTAATAGAAATGTTTGGTGAAGTGCTGAAGATGTACATGGCTAATAGGAATGCAGATGATGGTTATTTCGAGCAGCCCATGCATCTTTCAGAGCAAGAACAAACTCAAAGCCGAGAAGTTGAGCAAGAAATGTATGATGCTCAAGAATCTATAGAAGATGAGGAGGGAAGTGATCAAGAACTGCCTAATTTCTTACCTATGCCTTGTGTTACGCTAACCAGAGAACATTAGGACCTATTAGCAAAGGCTGATAAGGAAAGCTGCCTTGAGGAAGCAGAAGATCACATAGAAGAGGCAGGACCTGATGTGGAAAAAGAGGCTCAAGTAAACATCCCGCCTCCAAATCAGCTAATGCAAAAGAAAGAGGACTACTGTGCTTCTGTCCATGATGAAAGGGAGACCCCTCTTTTGACAGAAGAAGAGATTGAATAGATATTAAATCAGCAGTCCACCTCTGAGGTCTTCTGTAGAACACATGCTCCTGCTCATTCATTTTATGAGTTTGATGATTCAAATCCGGAAGACTCCTCTGTGGATCAAGACGAAGAAAGACCTGCTGAGCGTCCAGAATGGTTGACTTGGTCAAGTATTCCTATTTATGACACTGATGGCAAGGGCCACGATAGTATAATAGCAGATGAAGATTCTTTGAATCTTCATTCTGCTCTACCACAAATCATCAGTGAGACCGAAAACCAGCAACCTTCTTTTTCAGAAAATGAGGAGGAAAGCAAAGAAGAAATTTGTGAGCAGGATGAAAGCAAAGAGCCTTCCCTTGAAAAAGAGGAGGTAACGGAAGATATCCCTGCTCATAAATGCGCAGATATTTTCACGGAGCTCGGTCTAGTAGCGCAAGACATGTCAGAGCTCCAGGAGGACTCGGCTGCAATATACGATGAGTCCTCTAGTTCAAAAGATGAAGGAGACACTCTACTCCAAGAGAGTCTCATTCTTGATCCAGTGGAAGAAGAAGAAAGCCTGGTTGGAGCCTGCCTGCCAGATATTCATAGCCAGGTATCATTTCATGATCCTTATGCACATTTTCTGCAAAAACATGAAGAAGGATCAAGGGTCTGGTTGAGCAGCATGTTGCAAACAGAGAGAAATTTTTTCAAAACTACTGTTATTGAGAAAAAAGAGTGGGACCTGCCCTGCCTATCCAGCATGCTCAAGGAGTTGAGCAAAAAGGACCAGCCATGGGATCACTTGATGGACTGGTTACATTGGAAGAAAACGTTTGTAAGCTAGACTGTAAATATTTTAGTTAGAGAAGGGTAGGTAGGAAAATTTCAATAAAGCTCAGTGCATGAGCAAGTAGATTAGTTGTTTCAATTTCTGTCTTAGAATGTAGAGAAGAAACCTGCTAGATAGTCTAATCCTAGCAGGTAGTAGTGTAGGTAGAGAAACATATGAGGCCAACAGACTAATCTGGTCTCATGGAGTAATAAGAGTAGAAGTAGAATAGGTTTATTTTTCCTGTTGCTAAAAAATTGATGATGTAAAGGGTCTGCAACTCCAAATGCACCCAGAAGAAAAAATGTTAGGACTGTAGTTTGGGTAGGTAGATGGTTGAGAAAAAAAAATTCTGTTGATGTCTTCACAGTTTGTGGCAGCTCAAATCAAAGAAGGAGGGATGTGCCAAGTAGCAGGCATCTGGCCTACACCAAGAGATCATTTTCTGAATTCTTGACTCCTTCAAGAAGAATCCATCCCCATGTGGAGCCACTGTTAGCCCCCCTATGAAATTTTTCACAAGCAAAAATGGGGCTAAGATGTTTTTGAGCCTTCAAGGAATGCATTTCCCTTGAAAACACATCATCCTTGAAGCCTCCTTGTGCCTTCTGTCCTTTGATAAAATCCCCTCTGCTGGTTTCCCTTATAAAGCCTCTCTGTTTGTTAAGAAATGCCAGAGGCCTTCCTTTTCCCTCTTATTTCCCCCACCACTTGGCCTCTATTTTATTCCCCCTTGTCTCCCCTTCCATTTCCCTTCTTACCCCCTAAATTTCCTCGAAATCCCATTTAAATTCCTTCCTTACCTTTTGCTTGGCTAAATTTCCCCTTATTCCCCTTATATTCTTCTATCGTTACCTTTCCCCAACCTTCAAATTACATTGAAATGGGTTTAAAAACCCACTTCTGACCTTATTATAAGGCCTAGCCCCTTTTCCAATAGCCCCAACCACTTCCCCCACACATGCCCGTGCGCTATGACCAAGCGCTTAGAGCCTTGGGAGCTAATCGCAGTCGGAGAGTCGGGCGGTTTAATCCTTTGTAATATCCAAAAGAAATGAGTTCTGTTGCGGTGGTAGGTTAAACAAGTCCCGCGATAAGATATTCACCGTCGATCTGTTGTTCTGATCTGACGATGGAGTGCTAATCGCAAACCCCCGTCCGATCACAATCACAACTCACAATGGTGCCGCCTCGATTGAGATCTCCTGATTACATCCCGACTGTCCATCCTCCCCACTGATCCGACGGTCATCGCACCCTCCACCGCAAGTCTTTCTATCTCCCCCCCAATTAAATCTCAACCGCCCGTTCCCCCGCTGCATCCAATGGTCAGCGCTTAATCGTGCCCCCCGCCCAATCGCAATCGCAACTCCCAGTGGTACCGCCCCGTTTTCGATCCCCTGATTGCATCACAGCCGTCCATTCCGCTCGTTGGTCCAATGGCTATCGCTCTCCCCGCTCAATCGCAATCGCAAGTTTCACCGTGTCGCGTTTTGTTCCACCCGATTACGATTCGTCGATCCAATCTCAGCCATCCATCCGATGCAGATCTGACGGTCATCGCACTAATCGCTCCTTTCCTATGATGGACCCCATTGCAGATCCTTCCCTCTGTCTCCCGATCCAATCCCGACCATCCATTCTCCCCGCCGATCCGAAGGTCATCGCTTCCCCACCCTCAATCACAATCGGAAACTTTCGCAGTGTGTCCTCCTCATTTCTGCCCGATTGTGATGCTCCGATGAAGATCTGACCGTCCGTTAGATCTGAATATCTGATGGTTCAGATTTAATCGCCCTCCACCATGACCGGGTCGCACATCCAAGGCTCCACTCCCTTGTTTTTTGGTGTTTTCCTTTATATTTCGTCCAATGTTAACTGTTGCACTTTCACACTATTAACCATTTCTTCCGCCATTATCCATTATTTTCACTACTGATTTGCCACCATTCCTCCGCCTCCACAACATTTCTCCACCATTGCCCAGGTTTGTAACAGATCTGTTGTATCATGCAGATAGCACAGAGGGGCCAATTCAGTGGCCAAACGGATAACAGAGATGGATTTAAGGGATTTGAGCCCGTAATTGGAGATTTAAAGCGCTAATCCTATATTGAAAGGATTAAGGTTCAGCTTGAAGACTAATGAGCGCACCGGAAAGTCATAATTGTCCTACCTAATAGCAGAATGTGTTTTCTCCAGAGGTACACCTTACTACAACAGTCTCCATACTTCCTCGAGCCCATAAACAGTTAATTGCACTGATAGTGCTTCATTAAAGACTGTCTGAGCAGCAATAATGGAGATATGGATAAGCCTGCAAACTTTAAACCAGTTAACCAGATCCATAAGGGAGCGCAGAGCTCTAGACAGCCGAAAGGACTTCAAGAACACATCAGAGGTCAATCTCGACCTAACAGAGGCTCCCCTAACAGTCTACAGAGTACACACAGCGAATGCTAATTGCCATTAAGTGGTATGGCCATGAACACTTCTGCCTTACTGTCTTAATGAGGCTCATTTAATTTTTATCTACTTCTGTTTTATTCATTCTCCTATAAGAAATCCCCAAGAACATATTGTAAAGCTTGTTGTCCAGTTGTTCAGCTGTTGCTATTAGAGGGATTCAACTTGACTGTTAGAACAGTCTTGGGAGGGAATAGCAGAGTAATTGTATGTAATAGGCTGGGAGGAGAAATTTTGGATTGTATTAGCCATTGGGCTTATTGTACATGACTGGTTTTGCATCAATTAATCAAAGCACATTTCACAGGATCCTGGTCTATTACTATTGGTGATGTTTTTCCCAACTCTGTTTATTACATTTTCATATTGTTTCATGCTCTTCTAGTAGGCAACAGATGTATAACATAGGATTCACCCTTGCTAGGTGCCCTATGTTTCCTGCTCTCCCTACCTTTAATGTTTTCTGCTTTATGTGTTGTCTAAGAGTGAATTCGTGTGGTTTAACCAGTGTAGTGGATGTTATTGCCTGCTGGCTGATGTATGAACTTGGGGGTTTGCTGCTTAGATTTTTCTTTGTAAAATTTATCTCTGTTTTTTCCTTTGGATTTGCTAAAGCAAACCTAGAGTTAAATGACCTCTGGTCTGATCTATAAGTAGCCCCTTTGTCCCTCTTTGAGAGCTGCCTTTGAGTATGTCCAAGCAGGTCTGGAGTTAAATGACCTCTGACCCGATCTATAGACATAAATTTGGTTGTCTCTCCTTCTTCCACCTTATTTCCTTAATGTTCCATCCCATCCTCTATCTAAAATATCCTTTAGTATAGATGACTTTCCCTCTGAAAGCCTTGGCTATTGGTTGCAAGTAATTCTCCTTTCATGACTCCATAGCCCAATGGATGGCACTTTCTTGATCCATCCTCTTTGCTGAAACATCCTGCTACTTTGTTCCTGTTCTCCCATTACTTTCTCAGCCTATGATCTCCTAACCAACCCGGAAACCAACCAACCAAATCAATTAAAACCCCCCTTTGTGCTTCATAACTAGCCTAACATCTCAAATTGAGCTTTCAAAGATATATCATTCTTTGTTTTATTGGAGAGATCCCTCTCCGGGTCTGGGAGGGCTAGATCCTAGGACCCAGAAGTGGTTCTGATGTTGTCTCATCTTTTTTTCTTTCCAATCTAGCCAAAACATGGGAACCCCAACACATAGAAAAAACTGTACATTCATTTCTGCAACTTTTACATGCTTTGCAGCTTTTATTTTTGAAGAATTCTTACTTCTTGCCTCATGTAATTTACTGTTCTTCTCAAGGAAATCCATTATAAATCTGATTTAATGCTGCTATACTAAAACATAAGTTTAATGGCTGATATCTAGTGTCTTACAATAGAAACTGTGCAATTCCTGAGGAGGGGTTTCTCTTCCATTTCAGCTCTCTCCTTTTGTTGATTTTCAGCTAGTGTTGTTTGTGGGAGATCTATTTAAGGTCTCTAAACTCTTTTTTTTTTGCTGAAATTCAGCATGGAGGTCCCACACAGCCTAAGCTAGGGGAGCCCAGCCTTGGTATGTATTATTTTTTCACTGGTTTTCTTATACAGCGTTTCCTTTGAGCCTATTGCATATTTTACTGAGAGTGGAATTCCCCACTCCTTTTTTGTTTGGTTTTTGCTCCTCTTTTGGGTCCATTCTTTAGATATGAAGATCTAAGGATCAGAAGGGCTGAAAACTTGAATAGGAGTGCGTTATTTCCATCCTTGCTGTGTTTCACCAACTTTCTTTAGATAGAGTCTGAAACGAGCCAGGAATCCTCTAGTTCTCACCCTTTCTTTGGAGGTGACATAACCAGTAAATGCCCTACCAGTCTATCTCTGGTTTAGATCTATTGGTGTGTTTCCATACTACTGTGAACTCATAGTGGAATACCTTGAGATATTCCCTACTGAGTTTATTCTTTACCCATTTGGAACTTTACATATATCCATGACTGAGGGTGTGCAACACATATTTTGGGGCTTGTGATCCTACATTACAATTATGGTTGACCTTGACAAATTCCACATGTGTGGAAAATAAATCCAAAATTTAACTTCTGCTTATCCAAGAAAGATGATATTTAGATCAATATTGCACCTCTTTGAAAGAGGAATCCAACAAAAACATCATTTCCGTCATATGAGTAGTGCAATACGGAGTTTGGCCCTAGTTTCCAAATTTAACAATAACTCTACATGAAAAATGGATTCATTAAGCTTCTTACTAAAAGGAGTAGATATTGTGGAGGCCAATGTTGGAGGATTGAGAATACAGATTAGGAGGAGAAAATACCATGAAACTTATATGAGGAATTTGGTTAGGGATCATGATGTCATGAATCCTATTTTATAGCCTCAATGGGTGCTAGCAATGTTTCTGATTGTGCCTTTTCTATGCCAAATTTTTTTTACCTACCACCAACCCACAACCAAGCTCACATGCATATATATTCTTAGTGAATTATTGGTACAATTTTTTTTAGTTTCTAAAATGGTTTTATTTTTTTTCTCAGTACTGATCCAAGAAAATCATTTTTTAGATACTAGATTCTAAAAAATTAGGGATTTGAGGTTTATGAACAAAAAAAATACATGGTCTCTTAGAATGGGAGATGATACAAGCCAAGATCCTATTAAGGTGATATCACTCATTTTTCATTGTTCTTTGTTATTTATTATTATACAAGGAGAAATACCGATCGTCATTTTAGCATCTTATACAGTCCTCTTGGCTTTTATGAAACTAGACCATTGATTAGCAAGTGGTTAACTGAAAGTACCAAATTGATTTTTCTTGTAAATTATCTCAAGAGCAGGCTTATATTAATTATTTTATATTGTTTATATGTTTTTCTCTATATATCTTGTCAACAACGAGGATAGGTGAGTGTGTTATATATTGGTTTCTACACACACATACACATGCCCAGTATGAAATGCCCAACATGTTAGGTTGATGTGCCTTATATGGAAGCTATTTGATAGTTTCTACCATACAGTAAAAAATTTAAGTCTCATTTTATATGGGTAAGAAATATTATAAAGGACATATCATTCACACTGGGTGGACAACAATTTCCTACAAAGTACATATTCATTATTTATCATGTTTAATATTAGAATTGGGTCTATGTCGAGCAGGAATATAAGGTGACTTGAAAACTACTGGGAATAAATTTGATATTGTTGGTCCACATCCCCATCCTTTGAATGAAAATCAGGTTTAGAATGGTAGCAACAGGAGGGTTGGTTTGTGTGTAAGAGTTCCATAAGAGAGTCAAGGCGTTGGGTTACAAAAATGATAGGATTTTATTTTTGTAGGATTTTTGGTCTTTGGTTTCTTGTGCATGCCAAAATTTCACAAGTTATCTTCACCCCAAAAAATCTTTAGTGACTTCTAACATGGGTGTAGGATTTTTTTTCTTAGATGTTTGAAGTTTGAACCATCTCGGTACAGTGGATTAAAATTTGTAGTTGTGTTTTTTATTATGTTTACATTTTGTGTAGTAGTGGAATGGAGTTTGTAGTATGTTTGTGTCATAAAATGGTTCATTGGAGCTCATTTTTTTAAAATTTTATAACTAATTAATTTGTTTTGGTTGTTATTTGCCTTATCTAAATTATAGATAGTTTTTTCTTATGCACTTTGCATCTCAAAATTTATGTCTAACTATTGGAATTTGTTTAGTAATTGTTCAAGCAACATAATTTTTTACTATGATATATTTTTTGGGTTATAAAAATATTCTTGCAATGTTTTCTGCACCATTAAAATCAGGATTCAAGTATTTGAGACTTGTTAACTTTATAAATGGTTCAAAATCAGATCCAAAACTTGAAAGCAAGATGAAAACACGATTCAAGTCAGACTCAAAGTATGATTTTTCTTTCAACAATAATTTCCCATAATACAAATAGGAAACTGGGATGATAATGGGAGTATTCCAGGAAGCTCAGATTTAAGTTCCATTCCTAATTTGTTTCCTACATTTTACCCTTCATGTATGGATTTACATGGACGCTGGGATTATTTTGTCACACTGATGCTTTTGTGACAAGTTATACAGTTTTAAATTGTTTAAGTCAATCATGGCCCATGTTAGTTGTGGTTGAAAATAAGCTCATTAAATGATTCAAGATGGTGATTACCTCCATAGTAGCAGTTTTGAACCACAACACATTCAATGTAATGTGAACCTCATTACTAAATTATTGATTGGGTTATCCATAATTTGTCTTCAAAATCATTGATATTCTTAGAGAGGTTATTTATGAAAGGAACCCCTTTGGAAATGAAAGGTTAATACCTTGAATGCATTTACTTGACAAGGTTCCATGCTTAATACTACTTGCAACATTTTGGCCCACTTACCATAGTCATTTTCTGGAAGTGGGATTATTTCACCAAATAAAGCATTCTTTCTATTCTCCTGAATTGTGTAAGTAGTGGTCTTGTGGGAAAGTTCTTTTAGGCTCTTAGCTTGACTGAGCCTTCTCAACATCTCTTTCAAATTATAACAGATTTGGGAACATAAAAAAATCTAAAATATAGATTTTCTTGGAATGTTTTCATTTTTAGGTGTTCTATATTATAATATTCAAACCATATGTCCCATACCATTTGGGTTCAACTGCATCCCGAAAATACTATATCAACTAGATGGAGTGATCCTCAAGAAAGGCTTGGTAAAGCCTCACACTTTTTCAAAGTAGAAATATTTGTCGTGGACTCTTTCTAAAATGTGCAACATTGCAACTGCCTCAATAAATAAATAAATAAACTTTGAGTTAATTACAATTCCTCAATACTTGTGCAAGGAAAGAGTTAACAACAATGAATTAATTAATATTCCACCAGCCTCACATGAGTAAATCCCAAGCAACCAACTCCATGGATGAATGTGAAAAATGAGGTAGTCAAATCCCAAAATAGTAAGTGGGAAACCTCAAACAAAACAAGTCTAGGGAGAAAAGGGTGAAATATGGGTTTGACATTGCCAAAAATCCATGGAATAAATTAGTATACACCTTTAATAATAGTAAGAAGTGACTCCACAAGTTTACCCTACAAGGATATGTTCCAAATTTAGTAAGACAACTAAGTAATGTGCCACCTTCCCTTTGCAAGTGTGAAAACTTTTTCGAGGGTCATTAGACCAAAAATATTGTGTATTTTTTTTAGTGTGTGCTTGCATTTATTTCTCATATTAGATGAAAGTAAATGGTAGAGGTTACTCAAATGTGTTTCAAATAGTCCACGGAGTCTTAGATAGATGGTGATCGGGTGTGGTGTTAAGGCACTCCTTGATGTGAAGTCATCCATTCAATTCCTTGCCCTGATATGGGAGATGTATTTGGACATGATCATGAACAATGTAGTCCTACCTAGGTTACAAAAAAATGTGTTTCAAATAAATTTCATTCAAAAAATTTACATCAAACTTACTAGTTTGAGACTATGGGAATCACATTTATGCAAAAACATTGAAACTGTGTTGAGATGCCAACTAGAAAAAATTTCTACATGTGTCTACCCAAAGATCATAAGAGCCCACTCTGAATTGGCCCAAGGAAATGTGAAGAGAATACACTCAATGGAAAGTAGCACCAACATCCTCTGCATTTCCAATAAACTTGACAATGCTATCATATGATCAACTCTAGATAAAAATGAATCTACAAATGTAGCTCCAAGAAAAAGGTCAACATCTGATATAAGTTTTCTCAAGAAAAATGGAAAGAAAAGGAATGAACTTCATTTTCGAAGTGAAGTCCTATTTTTTCCTTTACTCTATTTTATCGCTTAGTGTTGTTTCTCTTATTTTCACTATTATGAAAGCACATATAGTCAAAGGAGGCATTTTTTCAAAAATCGTAACTTGCTACATAAGTAGTATAAGGGGTCATAAAGTTATTTTGAAAGATCATGATTAGTAATTCATGTTTATAAAGTCCTCATTGTAGCAAGTTCAGCCAAATTTCCCAACTGTCATCTCACCAAGGCCTTGATTAGTACAAGAGACATCCCTTTTTTTCAAACTGAGTTAGCATTACGAGTAGAGGCATCATTTCTCGCGTTTTGCTTCAACCTCTGTTCCATGAATCACCTATACATCTAAATATAAAATTCTACTTGATAGAATTAGTTCGTCCTTTGTGAAACTGCGTTAGGATTATGAGTAGAGGCATCGTTGCAGGCCATTTTCTTCTTCCTCCATTCTATTAATTACTTATACATCTAAATGAAAAATTTTGCTTGATAAAGATGATTTAACCCTTTGTAATCTCTTCTCTTGAATTTTGTTTTATGTGTTTTACTTTTCATTTGAGTCAAGTTCACACTTTTGAGCCATTTCATTTTCATCAATCTAAACTAATAGCCACATAAAAAATCATTCACAACACCCTCTAAAAGGAATTCTTGCAAGGTGACACTTGTGTCATTCAAGACTCTAACAAGCTCAAGTTGGTGATCTACTCACTAAGATACCAATCCATAAAATAAACTGTCCTTATGAATGTATTCATGCATAACAAATTATACTTAACAAGCAATGGATTCTCATAATACAAAATGATGTTATAGAAATTAGCTTGTAAAACATTAACATTAACTTTTAAACAACACATCCACATGGAAGGAAATGAAATCCACATTCCAAAGTGAGAACATAAAAACCACGATCAATCAAGATACCTTGTTCCTGTAATTTCCATGAACTATTGGATTTTGTCTCAATGTTGTCTACCTAGCTTATGTTGTGGAGTAAAAAAGAAAAGTGAGAAAACCGAGTGAAGAAGATCTTCAATTAAGAAATGCAAAATTTCATTTTTCAACAAAAAGAAAAATTTAGATGAAGTATACCTTACTACCTTTACATTGTTTCATCATATTTTAGCCCACGATCAAATGTGACTTTGTCTAATTAGGAAAACCAACTTACTAATGATATTTTTGTCCTAACTGTACTGTAATATCCAAAAATGGGGAAGCAACAATATATGAACACAATAATCGAAACAACAGTGATAAATCAAGACATGTAATGTAAGAAGATCATATAGCCATAACATTAAGATCATAATAGAAAAATGTTTACAAGTCCTTGAGGAAATAGTCACTCAAGACAGGCAAAACTAGCCTCAAGAGAACATGTACATGAAATATGAAGAACACTGCTACACAAATAATGACCAAGGCTATGAAAATGTAATTTTATTAGATACAACTGCTGCTGGATAATTTCAATACATGGATCAGAAATTGTATGGCTCAAGAAGTGTCGGGAGTAAAGATCTAAACTCCCAAACACAATTTCCAGACAATCCGGAAAGGATTTCCTGAAATAAGAAAAAATGCATAAATGCCGGAGTGCAGCCCTAGGGCCAGATAGCAGTTGCAACTCAATATCTAGATGGAAGTGGCTGATGATAATACATGTGATGAATAAAAATCCTCCAATGGATCTTTCAAGTGAAGGGATGATCCAATCACTGAAGATATCTCCCTCCAATCAAACACTGTAACCCCTCACTACAATTTCTCACTGAAATAACATAGTCGAAGAGGGATACTGCACTACTGAAGATGGAAAATATGTTGGCCAAGTGCCAAAATGTGAAATCTGCTCCAAAATATTCCTCAATGATCTCCCAAAGAGAGGAATGGTTCCTCCTATGATAAACTAGCTCCGGAAGTGGGTTTCTCAACCCTTGAATGCAACACCCTGCAACACAACACTATTCTCTGCAGAAATAATGTTGTAGCTTAATACTGAAGCATTGGCCTTAAGCCTTGGTGTGGAAAAATGAAGTGCAAGCTTGCGCAAGAGGCCTCTCAAGAAAGGAGATGGGATTCCCGCTCAGGAACACCTGGTGCTAAACAACACAGCAAACTCAACTAAATAGATGAAGAATGCACGATAGTCATGTAGACCATAAAATCAATAATCCATAACATGCCTCACTATGGCTGCATTTCCCTCCTTATAAACAAGTGTGAGACTTCTTACCTTGGGTCCCACTAATTAGGGTTTCCACCTTCTAGGAATCTTCCTCCTACTATCACTGTGCTATCTCCATTGATGAGCTACTCCATCCATACTAGCGTCGTTGACTTAGTCAAACTTGACCTTGTCCGCATGTATTTTCCCTTGTTCACACATGAGGGTTCGAGATCCAGCTATTATTATGATCCCTTTTCACATCATGAGGGATTTTATTCCTGTTTTAGATATGTATGGGCCTCCTTACCCACTTATTCCTCTAACTAGGTGAGAGAAACAATAATTAATATTCCCATTAGCTGCATGCCGATTTAGGAATATTACAGTCCTCCCCTCCCAAATGTTGCTTGTTCTCAAGCAACTGAAAGGACAGAACTGAAGAGCCTCGTCTCCTCCTCGTGTAGAATCCCCATAAAATAAACTCCTCCAAGGAATACGATGATGTCTCATCAATAAGTCTCCATATTTCCCCTCCCAAGTATGCAAGTTAGCTTTTGGTGACCATCCCAAATAGCTATCATCATGAAAATTACCCAAGGAGGAAATAAGGTGCTGTCTACAGGTCCTCTTGAGGCATGGATTCTAAAATACATTGGGAACTATCATCCCCGTGTCAAATCTCCACCCTTAAGCTATCATCCATACAAAATGAGTCACCTCCCAACATGGAAACTCATAGAAAAATTCCTCCCAATGGTTCATGAGAGGCATAGCCGAAGTGCTACAATCAACCAAATGGCCCACCTCATAAATAAGAAAGTGATCTAATGTAGTGGCCATACCATCTTCCATACTCCTCTTAAAGCATGGAACATAAAAGTTGTGGGAATTTTCATTCCCCATGGACACATCCAACCAATGTGCCTCTCCTCCAATCATGCTCCCCAAAAATATAAGAACAACATCAACATAGGGAATCATAATGAGAATCATGCTAGTTGTTATATGTAACAATGGAGAAGGACAATGGTCCCTCAAATGCAACTAGCATAGTTTTACTTTTAACTTCATTAGAAGATGGCATGGTGTGTGGCTTCTCAACCATATGTTTGTTGCCCCAATATCCTCACAAGTTTAGAGAAAGTGTATGGTGTATGGTGCAACGTGAGCATACCCTGCATAAGATATCATCTTCCCGAGACCTCCTAGGGAGTGGCCATCATCACTGTTGCTTATGGCCTCAAGTAGAACATGAAATCTAGAAGAAATAATTATCCTTCTTTGAGCAATGTCCTGCACATATATGGTTAAGGAATGCACATATTTATTATACAAATAATTATGCAACCAAACAATATCCTTACCATATGCTTTGCCCATGCAAATGGAGTGGTTCATAGATAAATCCCCTCCTATTCTCAAATAGAAAAGAGGTGGTTGTGATAACTCCCCCAAAGATTTATTTATATCCTCCATCTCCACATGATCCATGCATCTCCTCAAATGCTGATATTCTCCTCTTCAAAGCCTTCCCAAGTGTACCCCTCCATGATGGTGTGGTAGGCTCTCATATAATAAGTGTGGTTATAGAGAAAATCTTCATGAGCTTCTTGTAGTAACTTCTCCTTGAGCTTGGAAGCTCTAGGTAAGAAGATCCTACCATGATAGTAGATGACCTCATCTCTGACTAAATATCCCTCCTCATGCAACTGATCATCCAATATCATACAACTAAAAAGTTCCTTGGAATAATCCATCAAGAGTTGGGATTTCCAATATGGATCTATCCTCCATAGTGACAACGCTAATGATCTATCACAAAGAACATATGTCATATGGTTGTCCTTCTCTTTGACATCTCCCATGCCAAAGATGCAAGTTGGAAGGCTACTATCCTTCCCATGTTTCTCCTGCCATAGTGCAGAATATAAAATGAGAGTGGGTAATGATGATGTTGAGAGAATTCCTCTCCTCTCCTTGATTCTACCAAAGACTCTCAGTGCTGTACCAAATCCTCCCAAGGTCCTCACCCCTCTGGAATCAATGAGTGGTGCACCCAAATGTGAAGCATCCCTCATCATCTCCTGATCTGGTGGTCTCCTCGGTGAATTGCCTCTATGCAATGAGACATCAATATCAAGAATAGACTGTATATATGAATGGACAACCTTGTCCCTACCTTCACTGTGCAAATAATTCTACCTCTTCTGTGCATCAACCTTCTGAAATAGATACGGGTGTGTGATCCTCATCATATGATGTTGGTCATCCTCCCTACCTCGTTCTTTCATCTGCATGGTTTCACAACCTGTCAATAATGGCACATGCTGCTCATGGGTTGTACCTTGATCTCCACGTATGAGACCCTTGGGAATTCCTTGCAAAGATACAATAATCCCTCCTACTAGATCAAGTGCTCCATCTACCTCTACATGAGGTGCTAGATATGCTCTATATTTGATAGCAATGTTTCCCCCAATCTTCTCTTCCTCTTTAATATGAATGGGAAACTTTTCAATAAGACGATCCTCTTTTGAAAAGAATATTTCCCTGCCCTCTTTTTCAGGAGTATGATATACATATCTTGTCTCTAGCAAGGTGTTATGAAAGATGTTAACTTATTCAATAGTTTTTTGGAGTGGTGTTGGGTTTATAGATTCCTCCAACACATGCAAAGGTTTTGTTTGTGTCGGTTTGTTTGGCTCCACCAAAGATGTTTCAAAATTTTTCCCGTCAAACCTTTCCACTAATCTCATAGTGAAATTTGCATAAGAAGAACTATTTACATTTTTTAATGAAAAGGATTCAAATATCCACCAATCATAGGCCTTACCTCCAAAATGCAACGCTACAAATTTGATGGTTTCATTCTCTGGAACTTGGTGCTACTGAAAATAGGTGTCTAGCTCCTCCACCCAAGCTCTAGCTAAACATTTAGGTGAACCATCAAAACTAGATAGAAAAAATATACCCATATCATGTTGCTTTCTCCTCTCCACCTTGATCTTGTAAAACTCTTGGAAGGTGATGTGATCTTTGAACCACTTAGTTTCAGATTCATATTCTTGTAGATAATCTCTAAGAGTCTCCACCTTTGGCATGTCTTCCTCCTTCCTCTCTCTCCTAGAAAATTTGGACATAAGACTACTCTGTGAATCATGGTGTGTGGCTGCATACTCACACCCATCATGTGAAAATATAGAGTTTTCTTTAGATTCAAACTCCCTTGGAGATTCTTTACACATTTCCCTTCTCATCTTCTTGATATCTCCATGAATGCTCTGCATAGTTTGAAAAAGAAGCTTTGAGAGCCTCTCTTCCTTCCTTCCTCCAAATAATGGAGTTTTCTTTTTGTATTTTCTGTATATATTTTCTTCTTATTCTTCTGATAGCATAATGGCTGAGATCCACAAGCTGAGCCAAGATTATGCTCTGATACCACTGTAATATCCCAAAATGGGGAAGCAGCAATATATGAATACAATAATGGAAGTAACAGTGATAAATAAACACATGTAATGTAATAATATCATATATCCATCACATTAATATCATAACAACAAAATGTATACAAGTCCTTGAGGAAATAGTCACTCAAAATAGGAAAAACCAGCCTCAAGAGAACATGTACATGAAATATGAAGAACGCTGGCACACAAATAATTCCCAAGGCTATGACAATGCAGTTTTATTAGATACAAATGCTTTTGGATATTTTCAATACATGGATCTATAAACGTATGGCTCAAGAAGTGCTAGGAGTAAAGATCTAAACTCCCAAACACAATTTCAAGGTAATCTGGAAAGGATTTCCTAAAATAAGAAAAAATGCAAAAATGCCGAAGTGCAGCCCTAGGGTTAGATAGCAGCTACAACTCAATATCTAGATGGAGGTGGTTGATGATGATACATGTGATGAATAACCTCCTCTAATAGATCCTTCAAGTGAAAGGCTGATCCAATCACTAAATATCTCTCCCTCCAATCAAACACTACAACCCCTCATTGCAATTTCTCACTGAAATAATGCAATCAAAGAGGAATACTGCAGTAAAGGAGATGGACAATATGTTTTCCAAGTGCCAAAATGTGAAATATTCTCCAGAATCTTCCTCACTGATCTCCCAAAGAGAGGAATGCTTCCTTCTTTGATAAAATAGCTCCAGAAGTGGGTTTCTCAACCCTCCGCTGCAACACCCTACAACACAACACTATTCTCTGCAGAAATAACACTATAGCTGAAGAATTAAGCTTTGGCCTTAAGCCTGAGTGTGGAAAAATGAAGTGCAAGATCCCCCAAGAGGCCTCTCAAGAAAGGAGATGGGATTTCTACTCGGGAGCACCCGGTGCTAAAAAACACAACAAACTCAACTAAACAACTAAAGAATGCATAATAGTCATGCAGACCATAAAATCAATAGTCCATAACATACCTCACTATGGCTGCTTTGCCCTATTTATAAAAAGGTGTGAGCCTTCTTACCTTGGTTCTCACTCATTATGGTTTCCACCTTATAGGAATCTTCCTCCTACTCTCACTGCGATGTCTCCATTGATGAGCTACTACATCCATACCAGCCCTATTGACTTGGTCACACTTGACCTTGTCCACATGTATTTTCCTTTGTTCACACATGAGGGTGCAAGATCCAACTATTATTATGATCCATTTTCACATCATGGGGGATTTTATTCCTGTTTTAGATATGTATGGGCCTCCTTACGCACTTATTCCCCTAACTAGGTGTGAGAAACAAAATTTAATATTCCCATTAGCCACATGCTAATTTAGGAATATCACATGTACAGATTATGTGATCAAATTTCTGTTGGGTTTGAATCTAAAAAATTAGTTAGTTGTCTTGGAGAGTGAAATGAAGAATGTGGGAATTTAATGTATAGTTTGGTATAATGGGCAAGCTAGGGTTTTAAATAGAGTTTGAGTCCCATATAGAGGGTTCCACCAAGATTGGATTTATTGAGTGTTGAGTATGTGTTTGTGGAGTTGAATTAATATATATTTTTTTCTCTATCATGTATAATAGTTTGAGTATGTCATGGTGTAGCAAACATGTAGAAAAAAATGAAACTTTGTCCTCGTATCAGATTTGATATATGCAAAGTTCATGTCACTAAGGGGAAGAACTAAGTCTTATCTTGGCACTCACGTCCCCACTATAAATCTACATGGCTTACATGCGCATATATTTGTTATGATTTCATTATTCTCATGCTAAATAATGGATATTGAGAATCTATTTTATTGTAGTATGTTGTTTATGTACTAAGTTGTTTTAAAAGTGAAATGCTAAGGTAGAACAATAACCATTCAACTTATGGTGGACATCACAAGAGAATTCACCAAGATATATTTGCGACCAAGATAAATTGTACTATTAAGTATTAGGTAGAGGTCGTCCTAATTTTTTAACTCACAGAATTTTAGGAGGAATACCCAAGGAAAATGGGACGAGACAAAAGGAATGTCATTCATAGATCTGAAGGAAAGAGAAATTGGGAAGATATGTTTTTCATTTGGGAATAAAGTAGGTAGGACACCTCTATAAAAGTATCTCAGAAATCAAACAGATCAAGTAAGGCACAACGTAATAAATGATAGGAAACCTAAAGTACAAAAATATGTACCAACACAAGTATGAAAGAGATAATGTGTGAGAAACTTGATCAGGGATGAGACTAAGACAAGAACAAAATTTTGTATTGTTTATGTTTAAGTATAGAAAACTATATGGAGGAAAATAGAAAAAAATGGATGAATATAGTTCATAAAATTGTTTTATCAAAACCATATGACCAAGTTAGTTGGCTCTATGTCTAGCTTATGCTTCTCCACATTGGCTTTAATCCACATGTGATTAAGGGTTTCATGGGGTGTGTTTCAACAATCTCAATTGCAATTCTCTTAAATGGATCTATTTAAGGATTTTTCAAGCCCTCACAAGGCTTCAGGCAAGGCTTCCATCTCTCACATTTTCTCATTTTAGTAGAAGCATGAATGAGCCAGTTAATACTAAAAACAAAGAGATCTGGGGCATTTTCTAGGGTAAAGGTTGGTGGCAGACTGTTCCTGCCTCAACTACTTTATGTTGATGATAATTTTTATAAAATGTACTCTGTAGGAGGCTCAAAATATGAAAGAATTTTTGGAACTTTATAATAAGGCTACAAATATGGAATTGAATCTTCAGAAGTATTCTTCGATTCATGATGGATTAAATGAGGAGATAACTCAAAATTTGGTCAAAAAATTTTCCTAGTACTAACAACGAAGATATTTGGGGATATTTCTAGGGTAAATGTTGGTGTGTTAGAAAATTAAATATTACAGAGCAATGCAAAACATAAAATATGCGGAAAATACAAGCACACAAAACACATAAAACTAGAGAGACACAGATATACGTGGTTCACCCAGTTTGGGCTAGGTCCACCCCGAACAACCAGTCCTTCCTTTTTATTATCCAGCAAAAATGAAGAGACAAAACCTACAGCAGATCCGCTGTAATATCCTCTGTTCTCTCTCACAGTCTCCCTCTTTGTTTCTCGCTTCGAGAATACACACACAATACACAGCCACAATACAATGCCCTCATAAAAATGAGGGGTTGTCTTCTAGGGAAAAAAAACCCTAATCTAAACATAACTTCTACCGTCAGATCATTTGCCTAATGAACGGCCCAGATTGACTAGAAATTACTATACTTTTACAAGGAAATTTTACATCTGTTTTTAGCTTCGGGGGCACTGCCCCCAAAAACACCCGCCAAGGGGGGGCTTCAAAAAGCGCTGCCCCCCCTTGGACACCCCACGGCAGTGATTAATTACGGGGGGCGTTTCTGCCCCTTTTAAGGTATAGGGGTCCAATGTTGTGATACAAAGTAAACAAGATAATCAGGCTCCACACCCAACAATCTCCCACTTGGAGACTGATTGTAGCAACTCCACCGCTGCTTCATTTTCTAGACAATGACTCCTCTTTGGACCTGGCTGTTCCTCATCTTCATCGTCATCCTTGAAGACAAATTGAAACTGAGCACATTCTTAGTTTCTCCCTGGTTACAACTTTTGTTAGCATATCTACAGGATTCTGGCTAGTGTGTATCTTTTCCAGCTTCAACTCTCCATCTTCCAATACTGACCGTATGAAATGGTACTTGAGATGTATGTGTTTAGTCCTGGAATGAAATGCTAATTTCATTGCAAGATGAATAGCACTTTGGCTATCACTGTATAGTGTGACCATATCATGCTTCTTACCCAATTCATCCATAAACCTTTGTAACCAAATCATTTCTTTACTAGCCTCTGTAGCAGCAACATACTCCGCTTTTGTTGTTGAAAGTGCAATAGCACTTTGGATTTTTGAAACCCAAATGACAGTTGTTCCACCTATAGTAAATACATATCTTGTAGTGCTCCTCCTGTTATCTCTGTCACCTGCCATATCTGCATCAACATATCCCTGTAGAGAAATGTTTGAACCAACAAAGCATAATTCTTGATTTGTGGTACCTCTCAAATATCTGAGAATCCATTTTACTTCCATCCAATGTTCTTTTCCTGGATTGTTCATGTACCTACTTACAAATCCCACTGCATGTGCAATATCAGGCCTTGTGCAGACCATTGCATACATTAAGCTTCCAACTGCTGATGCATATGGAACTTTAGACATATAATCCATGTCTTCTTGGGTCTTTGGCACATATCCTTACTAAGTTTGAAATGGCTAGCAAAAGGTGTACTAACTGGTTTTGCATTCTGCATATTAAATATTTTCAACACCTTCTCTATGTACTCTTTCTGAGACAGTGTTAATTTGTGATTTTTCCTGTCTCTAGTTATCCTCATACCAAGGATTTGTTTTGCAGCTCCCAAATCCTTCATTGCAAATGAATTTGCCAATTTTCTTTTGAGCAAATTTATTTCCTACATGTTAGACCCTGCAACAGGCATGTCATCTACATACAATAACAATATAATATAGCTTCCATCATTTTTCCTTTTTAGATAAACACAATGATCAGAGTGACATCTAGTATAACCTTTTTCAGACATAAACTTGTCAAATTTTAGATACCATTGCCTTGGAGCCTATTTTAAACCATACAAGCTCTTCTTTAACCTGCACACCAATTTTTCTTTCCCTTTTAACTCATATCCTTCTGGTTGTTGCATGTATATCTCTTCCTCCAAATCTCCATGGAGAAATGTTGTCTTTACATCTAAATGTTCAAGATGTAAATATTCTGCTACAACAAGACTTAAAATAGTTCTGATTGAATTCATCTTAACAACAGGAGAAAATATTTCATCAAAATCAATACCTTTCTTCTGTGCAAACCCCTTCACCACAAGTCTAGCTTTGTACCTCTGTTTTCCTCCATCTTCTTCCTTCAGCCTGTAAACCCATTTATTATGCAATGTAGTTTTACCTGCAGGCAACCTGACTAAGTCCCAAGTCTGGTTATGCATTAAGGAGTCCATCTCTTCTTCCATGGCTAGCTCCCACTTCTTCCTACTTTCAACCTGCATTGCTTCTTCATAACATTCAGGTTCACTAGAATCAGTCAGCAATAAATAATATAATGAAGGAGAGTATCGTTTAGGGGGTCTACTTATCCTGGTAGATCTTCTAACACCACTTTCAGGTGTTTGAGGTGCATGTTGCTATTGTGGTGGTTGCTGCTGCTGTGGTTGTTGATTATTATTATTTTCAGGCACCTTTACTTTTTCAGTTATCTCATCAAGAACCGTGTATTCCTTGCTTTCTTTTTCCTGTTTCTTTTCCTGCAGCTGATTCTTATACAAGACCTTTTCATTGAATATTACGTCTATGCTCCTAATGATTTTGTGATTTTCATAATCATATAAGCGATAACCAAAATCATTAGCACCATATCCAATAAAGGTAAATTTCTTTGATTTTGCCTCAAGCTTTGTTCTATTTTCTTTATTAATATGGACAAAGGCCTCACAACCAAAGGCTTTAAAAAAGAGTAGTTTACCTTTTTACCTGTCCATGCTTCCTCTGGAATACCACCATCCAAGGAACTTGAAGGCCCTCTATTTATTAGATAAACAACAGTATCTACAGCATCTGCCCAAAATTGTAAAGGCAATCATGCATGCAATCTCATGCACCTTGCATGCTCCATGATTGTTCTGTTCATCCTTTCTGACACACCATTTTCTTGTGGTGTTCTTGGAACTGTCTTCTCTCTGTGAATTCCATGATCTGAACAGTACCTATCAAACTCTTTGCTGCAATATTCACCTCCATTGTCTGATCTAAGATGCTTCAACCTCTTTCCTGTCTCAATCTCAACCAAATCTTTCCATTTCTTGAAAGTATCAAATACATCAGATTTATTCTGAATACAATAAATGCATGTTTTTCTAGTTGCATCATCAATAAAAGTAACATAATAACGAGAGCCACCGAGAGATGATACCTGAGAAAGTCCCCATACATTTGTATGCACAAGCTCCAATTTTTCGCTCTTCTTTTCTTTCCCCACTCTAAGAAATCTAACTCTCTTTTGTTTTCCATAAATGCAATTCTCATAGAAATCCAAATCAACATTCTTCAAACCTGGCAACAAATTTCTTGAGTGAAGAATCTTCATTCCCTTCTCACTCATGTGTCCGAGCCTATGATTCCATAATGTTGCATCTGCTCCTTTGGAAGTTAAAGCATTAAAAGAGTTAGAAATACCATTGCATAAATACAATGTACCAACCTTTTCACCTTTTGCTATTATCAGCGCTCCTTTGGTGACCTTCCAAGTTTTATCTGTGAAAGTTGTCACATAACCTTCATTGCCTAACAGCCCTATTGAAATCACATTTTTCTTCAGATCTGGAACATGCCTTACCTCCTTTAGTAGCCATCAGTTTCCATTCTGTTGTTTTACAAGAACTTTACCCATTCCAACAATTTTACAGGGTTTATCATCACCCAAATTAACTTGTCCAAAATCTCCTTGAACATAGTCATGAAAGTATTTCTTATTAGGTGTGGCATGGAATGAAGCCCCTGAATCTACAACCCAAGAATCAGTAAAATTTTCTAAAGAAAGAATCAAAGCATCGTGTAACACATCACCTGTCACATTTGCTTCATGATTGTTTTCTTGCTGTGTATCTCCTTATTTTCCCTTCCGAGATCTACAGTATTTATTTAGGTGTCCTTTCTTTCCACAATTCCAGCACACTATTCCTGATATTGACTTGGATCTGCCTTTCGTTGATTTACTGCGATATCCCGAGCTCTTTCCTCTTTCCATTCTTCTTCCCGTAGACTCTGCACTCAAAGCATTACCCGATGTCTCACCGCAGCTTTTCCATCACATTTCCTCGCTAAGGATAGCACCAACAACATCATCAAACTTTAAAGTACTAGATCCAGAGACAGAGTTACTAATGGCCATTACTAAACCATTCCAACTCTCTGGCAATGAGCACAAGAATAACAGAGCTCTAACTTCATCAACAAAGTTTACCCCTACAGAACTTAACTGACTAGTAGCTGTATTAAATTCATTTAAATGGTCTACAACAAATCCACCTTCCAACATCTTCATCTTAAATAGTCGTTTCATAAGAAATACCTTGTTTGAGGCTGAGGGTTTTTCATATATTTTCGACAACATCTACATCAAAACCCTCTGTTGTTGTTTCCTTCTAAATATTGAAGGCGACTGATGCCGCAAGACACAACCATACTGTTCCGAGTGCCTTTCCATCGAGAATGTTCCATTCCGCGTCTGTCATGGCCTCTGGCTTCTTTGTTTTTCTACTCAATGGTAGGTACAGATCTTTCTGATACATATAATCTTCCATTTGCATCTTCCACAGCGGAAATTTTTGGCCGTTAAATTTCTCGACCCTAAACTTACCATCTTCTGTCATTGCTCCCACTTGAACCAAGAACCCTTCTTTCCTGTGAGTTTATCAACCAAATATACCTTCGGCTCTTATACCAGTTGTTATAAAATTAAATATTACATAGCAATGCAACACATAAAATATGCGGAAAATAAAAGCACACAAAACACATAAAACTAGAGAGACACAGATATACGTGGTTCACCCAATTTGGGCTACGTCCACCCCAAATGGCCAGTCCTTACTTTTTATTATCTAGCAAAAATGAAGAGACAAAACCTACAGTAGATCCACTATAATATCCTTTGTTCTCTCTCACAGTCTCCCTCTCTGTTTCTCGCTCCGAGAATACACACACAATACACAGCCACAATACAATGCCCTCATAAAAATGAGGGGTTGTCTTCTAGGGCAAAAAACCCTAATCTAAACATAACTTCTACCATCAGATCATTTGCCTAATGAACAGCCCAGATTGACTAGAAATTACTATACTTTTACAAGGCAATTTTACATATGTTTTTAGCTTCGGGGGCGCTGCCCCCGAAAACCCCCGCCAGGGGGGGGCTCCGAAAAGCGTTGCCGCCCCCACTAGACCCCCTAAGGCAGCGATTAATTACGGGCAGTGTTGCCACCCCTTTTAAGGTACAAGGGTCCAATGTTGTGATACAAAGTAAACAAGATAATCAGGCTCCACACCCAACATGGTGTCACAGTATTATTTCCTCAACTACTTTATGTTGATGATTATTTAATTTTTATAAAATGTACATTGTAACAACATAGAAAGAAGAAAGAGATTTTGGAAATTTACAAGAAGGATACATATATCTAATTGAATCTTCATAAGTATTCTTCTTGATTCATAATGGAGTAGATGAGGAGAGAACTTAGAATTTGGTCAAAATATTTTATTATAACCTATTCAAATTCTAAGTACATTTTTAAATATCTTGGTTGTCTTTTGAAGTGAGATGGACATCAAAAATTTGATTGGAGCTAGTTCCTTGGTAATATAGAGAGAAGAATAAATCGCTGGTGTAATAGGTGATTATCCATCAATGTTCAACTCATGTTAATGAGATCAATACTGGAAGAAATTCTTGTCTATTGGAATTCTTTGGTCCATATCCTGAAGGGTGTTTTTCAAAGGACTAGAAGGGTGTACCATGGGTTCTTAGGGTCAAGCAATCTAGAAAAATAAAATATCTCTTTGGTGAACGTGGGGCATTGGAATGAGATAGGTGAAAGGAAGAAGGAAGATGGGATTGAATAATATCCATTTTTTGAAGTCTCACTGAAAGATACCTCGGTAATTGTCTAGGGAAGGAAATTTTAGAGTAACAACACATCAAGCCTTGTGGTATTATTTATTAGATAAGAAATTCAGGAAAAATGGAAAAAAAATCAACTCAGTGGAAGGCTTCAGTTCTTCTATTTCCATTCATTGGACAATTTTTATTGTGGAAAGTTGGGAACAGTGAATAGATCAAGTTGGCTCTTATGAAATGATGAGGTATGATAAGGTGTTTTGACCTGGGGATCTGATTGTTTTTCTGGGATATAGAGGCTTTATGTACTTAAATCAAATAAGCAACTCGAGTGATAATATTGTCTCGTCTAAAGGATTGAAGCAAGCACACAATATGGAGCCTGTAGAAAGACATGTTTATTTCCGGAGAAATTTGTTGAAACTCTGCAAAAGGACCATGTACAACTATGAGAGAAGCCCAAATCCTTAGCCTAAGATTACAACAAATCCGAAGATTATTACTCTACAAGGTTAGGATATAAACAACAGTTTCCTATGAACCCTTATGGCTTTGTCTGGTGATGGAAGGAGATATGAAGGAATAGGCACTGAAGAAAATTCATATATTTTTCTAGCTGACATTAAAAAATAAAGTTTTGACTTGGGCAACAGTTCAAAGGAAAGGTAGATAGGTCCCACCTGTATGATTTTTGTACAAAGCTGCTAAAGAAAAATGTGTACTATTTACTTATCAATTGTGCATATGAACAAGAATTGTGGAATGAATATGAATCAATTACTCATCAAAGAAATATGTGTACAAGTGATACAATAAAGGTTTTCCTGAGAAACTAGTTTGGGAGTCCTACCTTGAACGAATTGAGAACTTTTCCATGCATATTGTGTTGGGTGATCTGGTTAGCTGGAATATCAACTCTGTTTAAAGGGAAGTTTATCTTGCCGAATAAAGTTTATTCAAGGGTAAGTGTTATCGATTCTATGATTGGAAATATGTTAAAATTTCTCAATATATTTTCATTCTAGCCGTAGAGAAATCTGTCTGGTTTTTTAAATGGCACCTGAAAGTTGGAACAGATATGCCAATAATAGTAGTGTGGGAAGCATGCTTTTCCTTTCTTATTCTTAGTGGAGCAAGTCTAAAGGAATTATAGGGCATGGTATATGTAATTTAGAGAGTTGCTAGCTCTGAAATCACTTGTAAATTATTTTATAGAAAGAGAAGTAAAGATCCTACAAGTTTATGAAGACTCAAATTTGGTTATCAATTGGATACAAATAAATAGATAGCTTCATGAAATTGATATTGGGCCTGCAGATTTTTAGTTAAAGGAGATATTCCAATTATTTGAAGTCATTTATTTTATTCTTATTTTTGCAGAATTGAATCAAGAAGTATATCAGTTTTCAAAAGAGGCTCAAAGTTTTCCAACATGCTTCTCTCTCCTTTGTTGAAATGAAGGACAATATTTCTTCATTGTTTGTTTCATCACTCTACAACTAATTATCTTACTTTTTTGTGCTTATATAGTTTGGGACCACTACATGCCTAATATATCAAGTTGTAGCATTGTTTTTGGACTCTGGAGGCCATTAAAAGCCTCATTGTAGCATTTTTTTTGGACTCTAGCTTCATTTAGAGCCTCATTGGTTATGTATTTTGTCGATGATATCATTTTTATGTATTTAAATTGGTTCCATTTTGATATATGCACCCTTACATGGTATTTAGATGAGAATACTTTCCATATTTTGTCTCTAATTGTTTGGAATCATGGTTTATTATCTTAAAAAATATTTTTTTCAATAAAAAATAATTATTTTATGTATTTTTTCCAATTCTAGTTTATTAAACTGAGGTATCTCTTAGTTTGATCTAGTTTTAGTTGGAATCATGGTTAGATAGGCAACCAATTCTGATTTTTAAATCTATGCTTATAGTAGATAAGACATAGAAAGATAAAAGTGCTACTAGGTATTTACATCTCCCAAAAGGTAACAAAACCACTGAAGGAGGAGCAAAGAAAGCTTTAAATCAAATCTTCAACGAAGAAAAGTAAACACACATGCTTGATGTTTCCAGTCCTTAACACTAATTTCTGAAGAAAATTTTCATTCTCTAAATTGAGTCCATACACTAATTCTTTTCTAAGGAACACCTCTTGGGAAAGCCCCAATTATTCTTCCCCATATTTGTAGATGACATCTCTAGTAAACCTGTTGGTGTAGACTAGTGCAACTCACCTAGGTGGATTTGAACTGGACACCTACTAGCACTAAACTAGTATAATGGCCAACAACTTTGGCAATAACTGGTTGAGCTAACCTCTTAGACTGATTTTGTGCACCATTTGTAGAACAGATAATAATTTTCACTCTTAGCGTAGAAAGTGTCCTAAAAAAAAAGATTTATTGGGCTAATATCTTCTTAATAATTCAAATTTTCTTACAATGTGTTTATTTTCGAAAACATGTACTTCTTTTGACAACATTCTTTCATATTATGTTTTATTTCATAGAATTTTTCTTGGATGCGGAATTGTGTATCCTGTAATTTTCAATGTAAAGGAAGAGCATGAACATGTTGGGTGTTTGAATTTTTTTTTGCAACTTGAGAAGAGAAATTAGCTCATTTCACTAGCAACAAGTTGGATAAAACATTTAGATTGTTCGCTCCCTCAATTTTCTGCTAGTCATATAGGCCCAAGTTATGTTATCTGAGCTTCAAAATGAAGAGGCAATGGAAATAAACTTCAGAAACACAATGCTCCATAGTGATGGGTACTCTAAAGGATGATAGAGCTTTGAAGATTATTTATTGGTGTAAAGGTGGAAGGTTCTCCACCCAAGTACTTCAGTTACCATGTGCAATAACAAAGAAAGATGGATGAAGAGGTGTGTGATTTTCTGTACATTTATTAATACATTCTAATTGAAATTAAGAATATTACCTCATCTTATCTCACTTTAAGGCTACCACAATTTGTTTCATTCCATAGGGATTAACGAGAATACCTGGAAATTTTATGTAGAAGGTTGTGATATCCATAGAAGAAGTAGACACTATACTTGGAGGGAAGCTACTGAAAGTTCTAGGACTGTGTCACTGCTTATACTTCAGGTTTTTCTATATTATTTTATATTTAGTTGCTATAAAGAATTGGACATATACATGAAAACTATTAAGGAATTTAATATCTGAAATTATTTCATTTATAACTTGTTGAACATATTTATAGGTTAGCTATCATGATGCTTATATCAAATGGAAAGATATTATATACCCATAATATCATTGTTGTGATTGTAAGGTCATGGAAAAAGAGGGTGATTATTTTAGGAATTCTACCTTTTGTGGTAAAATATATGAAGGTGGCGAGGGTAAGAATTTATTGGACATTGGAAACCTGTCATACATTCCTATCTCTGTTGTTAAACATGGTAGAAAAATTGAAGAGATAATGTTGGAAATACTGAGAGGGGGATGAATCAGTATTTATTTTCAGTTGTTAATTATTTCCAGTTAGATTCTTCACAATTAAAGAAAGAGACGTGTATAATGATAATATTAAGGATTAATAAGGATTTCAATCCCATTTTTAATAATAATATACAATAGATGAGTGAGGGCACCAACCCTTTTAATGAAACAGGCACCAACCTGTTGCCAAGCACCAACTTGGACTCTGATGAGGCTCCAACCTCTAGGGCTTTAACCATATCTTCTCATGGGGCTAACCTTGTTTTTAGGAGCTCTTACTCCAAGGAAAACAATCCTTCTTTGCTTGGTTTAATAAAGAATGTGAATAGTGCTTACATATTCATCACTATATTATTTCTTCCAAAGTTCTTCACTGACTTCACTATACACTTGTCTTCAAATTGTTCATACCTCTAATATCAAGTATGTGATCAATGTTTCGAGTCCCTCAAGGTCATGGGTTTGAGGTACTAGTCCATCCACTTCACTGAGCTATTGTGGCTGTCAAGGATGCCACAGGTATCTTTAAATCATTACTACAATAATCTTCTCCCCAAACTCTTCTTAATGGTGACTTCTCTTAATTAGTTAAAATTCTTCTGCTATAGGTCCGGGCTCCACAAGTATGCCTTCAAGGTGCTACTGTCTAAGCTTCTAAAAAGGTGTTTCCGCAGGTTTGAGTATAGCCCTCTTCATGTCTGAGCTTCTACAAACAAATTTCAGGGTTGAGGTAATGAAAGGTATCCGAAGTTTGTTGTCCTATAGTCCCTTCACAAGTCCACAGTTTTTCCAAGCTTCCAAACACTATTTACTTGGTTCAAGCTGCCAAGATACAGACTTCAGGTCTGTCCACCATTCTTGTCACAGGTCTGAAAGGCTTTTTTGCCCCTTTTCACAGGTCCGAGGTAAATTCTCCAACAAATCCGAGCCCTTAATATGGTGACTGTTCAATAGGCCAAGTTTTATTGTTCATAGTTTTGAGGTGAGCTGCTACAGGTGGTTGTTTCGAAGTTTTTAACCAAACACAAAAAAAAATATGCCTACACAATGAACCTTGGCTTCCTAAGTTCAGGAGATGTGAAATCTTCACTGTTTTGTATTTTTCTGTTATTCTTCACCGAATTGATTGCTAAAAAATGGATGAAAATTTATATATATAGTTGTTTGACTATCTGAAAAGGCTCATCTATTTAGGAATAAGCTGTCATGAGGGCTAGTATGAGTCTCTGAGCATAGCTCAGCTCGATATCAGAAATATGTTTTTTTAACTTGAAAATTCGATATCTCAAAACCCGCTTGGAGTTTTCGGCCAAGTAAGAGCTCATTAGAAAGCTAAAATTATGCTCTCAAAGGTGGTGTAGGTGTCATAGTGAAATTCTTCCTCCAAGGTAGAAAAATTTATTTTTCATTATAACTTTACTTGAATATTTATGTGTAGAAAGTGATTGGGATAATAAGAGGTCATCTTCATTGTTAGGCTTATCAATCATAGGGTCATAGTCTAGCTTCTCCTTCATCAACCTGTTGCCATCAATGAAAACTTGGATTAATAATCTCCTCCTTTTTCATTGGATGGCAATATTTTTCTTCTCTCCCCCTTTGATATCAATGGAAATGGGGTGCCAAAGTGCTCCCCCTATCATGCTGCTCTCCCTAACATACTGTACCCCTGACATGCTACTTGATTTATTGTGATGTAAGAGCAATGACCCACATATTTTGGCGAAGATACTCAAATGCTTCTCGTGGAAGGGGTTTTGTAAAGATATCAACAATTTTCTCTTTTGTATTGATGTATTCCAACCTGATATTGTGTTCAGAAACTTGTTCACGGAGAAAGTGGTATTTGATTGGAATATGTTTGGTCCTTGAGTGCTTCACTGGATTCTTTGAAAGCCTGATGGCACTATTATTGTCACAAAAAATAGTAATTGGTTGCTTAGTTTCAATGTTGACATCCTTCAAGGCTTCCTTCATCCATAGAATTTTTGTACAACAATCAGCAGCAGCTATATATTTGGCTTCAACTGTAGAAAGGGATATAGATGATGGCTTTTTTCTGAGCCAAGATACAATAAAATCTCCCATAAAGAATGATTTTCCATTAGTACTTTTTCTATCATCCACACTTCTGGCCTAATCAGCATCAGAGTAAGCTGTCACAATAAGAGTTGAACTCTTAGGATACCAAAGACCAAAATTAATCATTCCTTTCAAATATTTGAGAATTATCCTCACAGCTGCTAGATGGGATTTTTTAGGACTTGATTGAAATCTTGCTACCATTCCTACTGCTTGCATAATATCTGGTCTTGTAGCAGCTAAGTATAGGAGAGCTCCAATTATTGACCTGTAAAGAGTTTTATCTATGAGAGGGGTATCATCATCTTTGCTTAATTTACAATTTGTGGTCATCGGTTTGCTCATAGGTGCACAATCTTCCATCCCATATCTTTTGAGCATGTCTTTAAGATATTTTTCTTGAGATATAAACATGCCTGCATAGGTTTGAGATATTTTTCGCCCAAGAAAGTAAGACAACTCACCAATCATTGACATCTCGAATTTTTTGGACATATTTAGAGCAAATTCATGGCTCATTTCTTCATCATTGCTAGCAAAGATTAGATCATCAACGTAAACAAGAGTGATCAGAAGTTTTTCCTTGTCCATATTAATGTAGAGATTTCTACCAGCCACTCCCATTTTGAAACCTTCTTATTGTAGATAGTGATCCAACTTTGAATACCATGCTCTAGGGTCTTGTTTTAATCCATACAAGGCCTTTTTTTTGTTTGCATATAAAGTATTTTCCTTCAGCAAGATCCAACCTTCTGGTTGCTCCATGTAAACTTCTTCCTTGAGATATCCATTTAGGAATGACGATTTTACATCCATTTGATAAACCTTGAATCCTTTCGAGTAAGTAAATGCTAAAAACATTCTTATGGCTTCCATTCGAGCTACTAGTGCAAAGGTTTCTTTGAATTCAAACCTTCAATTTGCGAGTATCCTTTGCAAAAAATTATGGCTTTATTTTTGATGATTTGTCCATCTTCATTCATCTTTTTTTTTGAACACCCATTTGTTCCATTTATATTTTTACCTTTTGGGTGAGGTACCAATTCCCAAGTCTCATTTTTTTCGATTTGAATTATTTCCTCCTCCATGGCCTTTATCCAATAAGGATCTTTTCTTGCTTGAATTTTTTTTTCAAGTTCTATTAAAGATAATAGAACAACAACATCTACTCTTGGGGTGTTTATCATCCTTCTTCGAGTTTGAATTGCTTCATTTATATTTCCGATGAATTGTTCTTCTGAACGATGTCTTTGAATAAAATTGATCTTAGAGGGAGTTTTTGAAGGCTCACTTTGGGGTTTTCCATTCTCCTCTTCTTTTTTAGATTCTTCTTCTTCATTTTGTTCAAAGAAAGGCTCAACTTCATGATCTTCAATTTTTTTTTCTGGAAGGCCTTCATCAATCTTCACATCAATGCTTTCCACTATTATTTGTAGATGATTTTTGTAACATTTGTAAGCTTTTCTCCTAGTGGAGTATCCAAGAAATATTCCCTCGTCAACTCTAGAATCAAATTTACCTAGTGAGTCATCATTTATTTTCATGAAACCTTTTCTTCCAAAAACCCTGAGATATTTTGCTAAAGTAGGTCTTCCTTTCCATAATTCATAAGGATTCTTTTCATTATTTGTTCTTAGTTGAGTTTGATTTAAGGTATAACCTATGGTGCCAAATTCTTCTCTCCAAAATTTTGGTTGCAAATCAACGACTAGTGGCATTGTCCTTGCCATTTCTTTAATGGTTCGGTTCCTTATTTCAACTACTCCATTTTGCTGGGGTGTCCTATCAGTAGAGAGTTCTCTTTCGATTCCATTCTCTTTACAAAATTCATCAAATTATTTTGAGGTGAATTCTCCTCCTCTATCCATTCTAAGACATTTAATTTTAGAATCTTTTTCATTCTCAATGAGAGCCTTAAGATTCTTAAAACATTCAAATGCTTCAGATTTATATTTTATGAAATATATCCACATCATTCTAGTATAGTCATCGAAAAATAGAGCAAAGTACCTTTCACCTTGAAGAGCTGGAGTTCTAGTTGGCCCTCACAAATTTGCATGAATGATTTCCAAAGGTTTTGATGTTGAGAACTCCTTAGTTTTGTGGCTAGTTCTGGTTTGCTTTCCATGTTGGCATGGGCCACATACAACTTGATTTGGTTTGCACATTTTTGAAATGTCCCTTACTGCATCAATTTTGTTGATGCTGACTAGGTTATCAAAACTTGTATGCCCCAATCGCTTGTGCCATAACCAACTTTCCTCTGTTTGACGTAAGTAACATTTATCTTCTTGGATTTTACTGAGAATGTAAACATTATCGGGTGTTCTTACCCCTTTCGCCACATGTTCTCCTGAGGATGAGTCTCTTATTTCACAACTTTTTGTACTAAAGATAACATTATGTCCTTGGTCACAAATCTAGCTGACACTTAAGAGATTGTGTTTGAGCCCTTCTACCAGCAAGGTATTTTGAGCCTTTCCTAGTCCATTGACAAGGGTAGCAGTTCCTTTTCCAGTGACTTTAGCAAATCTAGTTCCAAAGGATACATTTCCATTTTTCTTGTTCAATGAGATAAACTTCTTTTGGTCACGTATAATATGTCTTGAGCATCCACTATCTACGAATCAATGATTTTTTTCACTATGAGCACATAGAGTTGAGCCACATTTATCAGTTTTGAGATTTACATTTTTATCTTTTTCCCTTCTGAGAGGGAAATTTTGTTCATTATGTTCATAATTATTACATAATGAGAAAGACGGATCAAACTTAGCCAAAGGATCAAAGGAATTGTAAGTTTTTATTTTTCCTTGCTCTTTAGGGCCATGCAGTTGGTTTCTTTGATCATTCAATCTTGGTGCTTCATTATTATGATCCTTGCAATGCTTAGCTTGATGCCCAAAGTTTTTACAATTGTAACAATTCCCAAGAAAAATAGTTTGATACGTGTTGCAGTATCCATAGCTTGAACCAACATTCTTCCTTGGAGTTTCTCTTTCTTCAATTCTTGGTTTTGAGATGGGAATTTTTTCCTGAAAAGGTGACTTTTCTTCTTTTGGATGGCAAGAGAGTACATTAGCATAACTTCTGGAATTATTCTTTGTACTTGATGATTCTCCTTTGAAACCAATTCTAGACTTGTCATGTTGAGGTCTTTGAGTATTAAGAATGTTTTCAAGAGCTAGAGAGCTTTTCCAACTCCTTTTGACTTGTTCTAATTCCTTTCTTAGAGATATTATTTCAGCTTCACGTTTTTCACATATATCATCCTTCTCTTTTAGCTTAATGTTCAAGAAGTCTTCCCTTATTTTTACTTCCTCTCTTTCTATTTTGAGAGAAATTATCTTCTTTTGTAGATTCTCATTTTATTCAATGGCACTCATTAGTAAACTATTTATGTTTCTTTCATCTTCTATTTCTTAGTCATCAGACTTATCTTGTTCGAAGAATAAGTTCTTCTTATTAAACCCTTTCTTTTTGTACATCATTCTTTTAGAGTCCTTTTCATAACCACTATCATGTTTATGAAGAAATTTTGTAGCATAATGACCTATTCTTCCAAAATTGAAACAAATAATAGGGTACTTACCTTTTAGCTTAGATCCCCTTTTTAGTCTTTGTAAAAATTGAGCTAATTCGTTTTCAGTATCAGATTCATCGTTGTTGCAATTCCATCCTTTTCCTTCTTTTGTAGATCTTGAGGATTTGAAAGCTAATTCTTTGAAATTTTGGATCCCTTTCCTCATCTCATACGCAATAATAATTCCATGAAGTTCATCCATATTGAGAGTATCTAGGTCCCTTATGGAGTCAAATCTATCAGGAAGCGATCTCAGGATTTTTTGAACAATGGTTCTTTCTTCAATATTTTCCCCTAGTCCTTTAAGAGAGTTAACCACTTCAGCTACTCTAAGGAAGTATGATGCAATATATTATTCATCATCCATTTTCAAACTCTCGAATTTTCTTCTATAGGTTTGGAGCTTTGCCTTCTTTACTTTGGAGTCCCCATCATATAGAGAAAAAAATCTATCCCATACTTCTTTGGCTGAGTCACAGTTCATGAATTTCGTAAATTCAGAATCAGTGATTCCACTAGTGATGGAATTTAAACCTTTGGCATTATCAATGTAGGCTTTTCTTTCATCTTGATCAATTGGAAGACCGGCGGGAGCTTTGTACGCATCCAAAACAGAGTGCCATACTTCAGGGCCAAGAGACATTAGATAGTAGGACATCCTCATTTTCCAAAAACTAAAATTTATTCCATCAAGGTAGGTAGTTTTCCTGTTACTTCCATGTTCTTCATTGTGCCTAAGAATCCTTCTTCCAGCTATTAGGCTGATAATGAAGAAGCTGGCTCTAATACCAATTGTTGGAAATACTGAGAGGGGGGGAATCTGTATTTCTTTTCAATTGTTAATTATTTCCAGTTAGATTCTTCACAATTAAAGACAAAGAGGTGTATAATGATAATATTAAGGGTTAATAATAATTTCAATCCCCTTTTTAATAATAGTATACAATATATGAGCGAGGGCACCAACCCTTTTAATGAAACAGGCACCAACCTGTTGCCAAGCACCAACTTGGACTTTGATGAGGCTATGACCTCTAGGGCTATAACCCTATCTTCTCAAGGCACCAACATTGTGTTTAGGAGATCCTACTCCAAAGAAACCAATCCTTCTTTGCCTGGTTTAATAGAGAATATGAATAGTTCTTACATATTCATCACTGTATTATTTCTTCCAAAGTTCTTCACTGACATCATTGTCCACTTCTCTTCAAATTGTTCATACCTCTAATATCAAGTATGTGATCATTGCTTCGAGTCCCTCAAGGTCACAGGTCTGAGGTACTATTCCATCCACTTCACTGAGCTATTGTGGCTATCAAGGATGCCACAGGTATCTTTAAATCATTGCTACAATAATCTGCTCCCCAAAATGTTCTTAATGGTGACTGCTCTTAATTAGTTAAAATTTTGTTACTATAGGTCTGGGCTTCACAAGTATGCCTTTAAGGTGGTGTTGTTTGAACTTCTAAAAAGGAGCTGCCACAGGTCCCAGTGTAGCCCTCTTCATGTCTGAGCTTCTACAAACAAATTTCAGGCTTGAGGTAATGAAAGGTATCTGAAGTTTGTTGTCCTATAGTCCCTTCATAGATCCATAGTTTTTCCAAGCTTCCAAACACTTTTTACTTGGTTCAAGCTTCCAAGATATATACTTAGGTCTTTCCACCATTCTTGTCACATGTATGAAAGACTTTTCAGCCCCTTTTCACAGATCTGAGGTAAATTCTCCAACAAATCTGAGCCCTTAATATGGTGACTGTTCAATAGTCCAAGTTTTATTTTTCACAATTTTGAACTGAGCTGCTACAGGTGGTTGCTTCAAAGTTTTTAACCTAACACAAAAAAAAATATGCCCACAAAATGAACCTTGACTCCCTAAGTTCACGAAATGTGAACTCTTCACTGTTTTGTATTTTTCTGTTATTCTTCACCGAATTGGTTGCTCAGAAATGGAAGTATGCAAATTTATATATATAGTTGTTTGACTATCCAAAAAGACACATATGTTGATGAAGGAGCCGTCATGAGGGCTGACATGAATATCTGAGCATAGGTCGGCTCAATATCAGAAATATGTTTTTTTAACTTGAAAATTCGATATCTCAAAAACCACTTGGAGTTTTTAGCCAAGTAAGGGCTCATTAGAAAGATAAAACTATCCTCTCAAAGGCAGTGTAGGTGTCATAGTGAAATTTTTCCTCCAAGGTAGCAAAATTTATTTTTCTTTATAACTATCCTTGAATATTTATGTCTAGAAAGTGATTGGGACAAAAAGAGGCCAACTTCATTGTTAGGCTTATCAATCATAGGGTCATAGTCTGGCTTCTCCTTCATCAACCTGTTGCCATCATTGACAACTTGGATTAATAGACTAAAGGTACTACATTCCATGTTTCCTTCGATCTGTTCAAATATATTTGTTCCCTTTCATTATAATGTGGTGGTTGTGTGATGTGCTAAAGTTTACTATTAATTTGTTGATTAATAAATAATGTTTGGCTTGAAGCAAGTTTGTGTTAGAAATGATTTTGGTTTGAGGAAAGTTTCTGTTATCCATAGGTATGTGAAGAAGGAAGTGACCAGGTGCAATCATGTGTTATTGATTAAAACAACAGTATAGGTGTTGTCATACTTGTTGGCCAAGTATTTCCTAAAAAGAGTCTCATTCCCATCAGTCACAGGGATTATTACTCCTTTAAGTGCTTCAGGAATTTAATCAATGTAGAGGACACCATCATAGAATCCATGAGTAGCTACAAGTATAATGATTATGCTCCTCCTTATGGTTTACTATAAACTCATTAGTATTTCTCAGCTTTTTATTTTAATCATTCATCTGTTGCATCTTTTGATTTCAAATTCTTCATTGGTAGTCACATGGACACATTGTATGAACCCATCACAACTACACTAATTATAAATGCTAAGAAGTAGAGTATGGAGTCTGACTCGCTATTATTGTGCACCATAATCCCCTGAATATTATTACCAACAATACCAATTCTAACTACTAACAAAGATATAGAATGGCCTATTAGCTTATGTAGCAGACCACCACTTAATGCTCGTTTTACCTTTTCAAATATTTTATGACAAAAAATTGATTAAGAGTATCTATTCAGCCAAATTTTTCAAACTATGGCAACTCCCCAGGTGAGACAAACCATAGTCCCCTAGGGGATGATTAGGAGTATCTATTCATCCAAATTTACCCTAGACTCTCACTTACCCAAGTGAGACAACACACCAGAGACAACTAAGAGTATCTATTGAGCCAAATTTACCTTAAGAATCGCACCTACCTAGGTGAGAAATTCCACTAAGGATCAATTAAGTAAGAGTAAATATTAAACAAAATTTTCCCAGCAAATTTGAACTTACCATGTGAGATAGTCCATTAGGATAAATTAAGAATATCTACTCAACTAAATTTTCCAAATACTTACACCTACCCAGGTGAGCTAGCCCACTAGTGGCCGTCAAGAACATCTACTCAACAAAAAATTTCCAAAGACTTGCATGTACTGATGAGACTCTAGCTGAGGAACAAAAACACCCTTGTTTCACCACCCATCCAAGCCCAGGTTGACTTGATTTTGTATCTCTGTATTCAATCGATGGATTTAAACTAAATATTCCCTTTTTTCTTCCTATAATCAGTGAAATTTCTGGTATAGGATTTGGAATTCGGATGATAATCAGATAAAGCTAACTAGAACCTGGCCATGAGACATCCTCCTAGGGAAATTAAGGCTATATATTCATAAAATGTTTCCCAAGACTTGCAACTACCCAATTGAGAAGACCCACTAAGGACACGCCTACTAAGGAAATTGAGAATATCTATTTAGAAAAAATTGTCGAGGACTTGCAGCTACCCAGGTGAAATATCTCACTAGAGACAAACATGTTTAGGGGAATTTGAACCTTGGTCAGGGAATAATAACACCCATGTTTTACCAACCAACCAAACCCCATTCAACTTGTCTTTGACTATGTGTTTTTATGTGTTTTCCTTTTCAACCCTTTTCTATCTTTCTATTTCTTATGTGTGCTCTTGGAAAAGTTGAAACAACCTCAAACCTAGTGGAACCATCCATGCAAATTTTGTACAATCCCCATAGCCAAGAAAAACTTGTACTAGAGTTAGAGAACTAGGATATATAATTTCTCCATGTCTATCTTTTGCGTTCGCATATGGTCATCGATTCAATTTGTTTTTGGTTATCGCATTCACTACTACAATATAAAGTCAAATGCTAAAAGAGTCTGGCTATGGAAACTAGATCATTTATCACTTAAGCAACTCAACTTATTGTTTTTTTTTTTTTCCTAGACTCATTGTAGTGCCTACAAGGATCAAGCCAACAATGAGTCATATCATTTCATTTCAAGTCTATATAGAACCCCCTGAAGACAGGGATTGAGTATGGGAATAAAATAGTTAATCACCTAGACAACTTAATAAACTAAGATGCTAAGTTTTTTTAATCTCATACAAAATTCATGATGGTTTTTTTCATTAGGGAAATAGTATGTTGTCATTTTTTGTTTTAAATCACCATGAAAATGGACATTAAATTTATGAAAGGGTTCAATGTTGTGCCACTTTGTAATATCATTTCTCTAAATTCAAGCCATATTCTTACAGAATATGTTCCCAAAAGTTATTTTTTTAATTCTTGAAAAATGGAAGCAGCATTATCAATGGGAAATAAATAATAATTTTGCAAGCCCCTCAAAGCGCTTTTAAGGTCTACTCCCATTTTCCCTGACCAGTCATTGTTTTACTCAAGGCTAAAAATATTCATAAAATTATAAATTGTCTCGGGATAAATGGGTTCTTTTAGTGGACAACATAAGTGTAAACTGCAGATCTATCACTCAAAATATTTACAGATGATAGGGAATCTTCTCTACATATCGAAGAGAAGCTCTACATTAAATAGGGAAGTATTATTCTGGCCCTATAATATGATAGAGCTTTGAATATAGTAATATATTTCCACAAGGGACATTTAAAGATAGGTAGTGTAGCAATTGTGTCCCATAGAAATAACTTCCTCTTGTTGATTTTGTCTTTGGCATGTACATTAATTTGCAGTTGGCTAACACTACCTATTCCATATTGGTGTGGGATAAAAATATCCATAACACAAATATACGTTTAGTAGTCTTGATTTATTCATTGGAGCATATACATATTTTACACAAAATAGTTAACTTAGTTCATATATATTACAATCTCAAACTTGTTTTAAGAATTCATAAATAATGGAACAAATATATTGTACTTATATGTTTGGTACTTCCCAATAGTTCATTTACACCTCCACTTAATTTTCATAACTTCCATAACCATTAGGTAGGGACTTGCAACTTCGATGTTATTTTTCTTGTTTAGTAAAATATTTTCCAAGACATTAAAATTTTTTATAATTTCTCCAAAGTTGTATAATTTAGAATTTATCACAAATAGATAAACCCATCTGGTCACTTGGAATAGATTCTAGAAAGCATCTTCCCCTTTGTACCTTGGTCCTCATTTTCTATTCTTGTATAATCAAAATCATATTTTTTAGGGGGTACCATAAGCTCCCCGTTGCATTAGGACACAAAAATTATTTTTATTAGTGAACTATATCCCTTCAGAATGTTTACCTAGCATTAGCATGTGCATATCACTAAAGTGTCAAGGTTTAATTTTTTAAAATCTAGTTCTTTAAAGTGTGTTAGCTCAATGGAAGAGCACCTGCTTTACAAGTAGGAGGTTGGTAGTTTGATTCCATCGTGACCTGATATTCATATGGAATGGTGATGAAGACTCTTTTGACCATCACAAATTAGCTTATGGTGATATTTTTTGACCCTCACCAATGAGCTTATGGTGACATTTTTTGACCCTCACCAAATATAAAATGGTGAGGGTCAACGAACATCGCCATATACATGCACCAATAGTGACATCCATGAAAGGTTCATCCCAAAAAATTGATGTTGTTCATATGAAATGGTGATGATCACTATTCGTCATTATAATCAATATTCGTGAGGGACCTTGAATGTCACCACAATACATACTTTCAGTGATGCCACCTTTGGTGATGTTCAATTTTTTGGTGACAAAAGTTATTTCCCATCACCATTGCTCATATGAAATTGTAACTATCACTATCCATCATTATAAATCATTATTGGTGACAGACCTTGAATGTCACCACAACCACTATTATTTTTGCAACGCCACCTTTGGTGACATTCATTTTTTGGTGACAAAGGCTCTTTTGACCATCCCAATGAGCTTATGGTGACATTTTTCACCACTCACCAATTTCCTCTTTTCTTGTAGTGTCTAGTGAATTGTATCCATTGGATAAAAACAATTTGATAAACTAGGTGGATAGTGAGTAAATATATATATGGAACACATAGATAAGAGATAATATAAAGAGAACAAAAGTAGTAGTAGACCAGAAAAATCCATTTTTGTTAATAGAAAATACTAAAGATTACATTCTCATAATATACATTTATATCTATACTAGAATCTTAACACTTACAATGGATTAAATATATAAACTAACTTAGTTGGCCAACTTGATAGAGAGTTCAACCTGAATAGTGTGCCAACTATACAGGAAGGTCGATCCAACGTACATATCAACTTATAGGGTATATTTGGTTACCTTCACTTGTGGGTCTGGTTAACTCAGTTGACTATCCTTTCCCACATTCCCTTGAACCTCACTTATTTCTTTGTCTTAAAGGAAAGGAGATTTATAACTTTTACATATGAAAAATTATGAACAAAATTACAAGAAGAAAATGATGTTCAAGAATCATGGTCATGGAGGGGTTGTTGTTAAAGAGCCTGGTGCTTTTTATATTGGAGCTATTGATTATTGGGATTATGATTATATTGAGAGGTAATTGATTTTTTATAATGGAAATATTAAACAATTTAACCAATTTAAACCATATAAAAATCAATAAAATAATCAACACTTGAGAACACAAATATACAGAGAAACCCTTAAAGGGAGAAAACCAAAAAAATTGCTTTTTTGAATATTCTTGTAGGTTCTAACCTATTGTTATATCAATTCACTAACACCAACCAAAATGAGACACTCATCCCCTGATTTATAGATATCAGTCTGAAGGAGACACCTATACCATAATTTTACAGGAGCCAACTAGAAGGGGAATCTTATCCCCTAAATCTCTAGGAACCAACCTGAAGGAGACTCGTATCCCATAATTTCTAATTATTCTGTGTTTTGATCTTCTTTGTTCACAAATCTTGTACAATGCTCTTTTACTCTACACGCTACTCTCTATACTTTTCAACTATGTACATAGTATTATCTTTGATCTTCACAATATTACATACTTCTTTCTTCTCATATCTTATTTTACCATGCACCACTGACTACTTTGTGCCCCCAAATTTGCACTTATTTTCACTTGATTTTTTAGAAAACTTGTATATTCACTATATATCCTCCTTAGAATTCATCCTTAAGACTCTCCATCCTCTACTTTACTAACCTTCTTCGACCATTTCATCAGATCATCACCACACACTCCAAACATTTCTATCTTGAGTTATTTATGCTACATTTCCAAATTGTATCCAACACATACTTGGACAAGGCCAATGCAACATGAGAATAATTTGATCAAACCTTACACACAGGGAGATCTGAACTAGATGTGGGCTAAAAAATTGCCTAGAGTGCTTTACCAATTTCATGATTCTTTGTCCCTAAGGGGCTAAACCATTAATCATTCATGATCACACATCTTGACCATGATCTAAGAAATTTGCTTCAAATGATTTATAATTTGCATCTAGTTTTGTATAACAAAAATAGGAATACATGGATGACTTTCTTACCCAGATTACAAAATGATGAATATACATCAAAGGGTATAGCCATCAAACCCACATGAACTTGTTCTGTAATATTTTCTTAAAATAATGTTTATAATATATCTAGAGTTTTGCTCCACATTAATGAACACACTTTATAAAAAAAATTGGATTATCATATACTCAATTACTGACTAGCTCTAGGACCAGGCCATTAAGCCCTCATGACCTTCATTTGCGACCATGTTTTTAAAATATTAGTTCCAATAGATATGGATTCTAGGTCCACATAGATTAGGAAAATTTGAGATACATTCAAATTACAAAATACTCAATTGTTAACTACCTCTAGGGACAATCCATCAAGCCTTCATGACCTTGAGTTGCGAACACATCTTAAATTAATATTTCAATAAGTACAACATTCGGGTCTACTAAAGAGGTTTCACTTGTATACAGTCATATGTCTAGATACCCAAATTATTTAATAACCTTCTAGCTCTAGGCTATAAATCATCGAGCACCCATGACCTTGTGTTGTGACCTGTTACTTTACACGAAACTATGACATGCTAGAAGCTTGAATTCATACCAGACCACTGCATACCAGAGAGATGTGGTATATTTTTCTATTCAGGTATCTCAGTATAGTGGCCACAAGGGTTGATCCCTTCTCCATTTGTAACTTTGTCCTGTAACCTTAATTTTTTGTCTTGTCAGAGAAAACTAATAACATGGGGAAATATTACCCATGGGGGCTTCACTCAATGAAGCTCTAACATATCATGTGCGATCATAACATATTAAACAATACCCTTAACTTGAGTACATATTGGAAATTACCTCTAAAAATCACATTATTTAAACCCCTCCCAATATAAACCCAATACACCTTCCCAATTTAAAAAGCCCATAATTTCACTATATATTGTAGGTATCCATTTTTTCATTAACATTTTTTATGCCCCTTTATATTTTTTCATTAACTTTGAGCTCCATTTTTTATACTTTCCAATATAAAAATCCTTTACCCCCTATATATCCCCCAATATATAATGCCATTTTTTCCTCATTATATATCCCCCAATATGAACCCACGTGGTATGGTATTGCTCCCACAGTGAATCCCCTATGATATTACCAAACATGTTTTTGATGTGAGTATTGAGAAATTTGGATATGCCAATTCAAACCACAATGGACCAATAATTTTCTTCCATGTGTTCCATCTACCATCTCATATACCATGTTTCACCCTCTGATACAACTCTGATACAACCATGGGTCACTCCCCAAAGCCCTATTAGTAGACAAAAAAGTCCATTTCTTCCTACCATGTGTCATGCATGTGGATGTGCATCATATTATATTTATTGGGCCATATTACTTCCATGAAATACCATTTCTATGTCATACTAGATACCAGTCTAATGATTATGCTTGACATTATTTGGTGGTCAGTGCTTGGAGACCCCTGTATGAGACCCGCCATTGAAATTCCATACCAAATTTATGCTTATGTCATATATGGATGCTCAATAAATAAATAACCCTATGCTCTATGCTATGGTATCCCAATTCTAGATACCCATTTATTTTTATTAGTATTTTGTAGCTGACGATGAAAGATAAAAGCACAAGTCTCACTTTCTAGCTAGAATTTTCACATATTGGATTTTACCAGTGTGTATATTATGTTTATTGTGTAGATGGTGATTTATTTTCCTACATTCTTTCATTTCAATATCTTTTATTGCAATGTTTTCAAGCATTAAGTTAGTCACATTATAATCTACAATTTAAAGTAAAGAAATATATACTATGAAATTTTAGAAATGTGTAAGATATATTGTGATGAATTCTTCCACCATAATATCCATGATATTTTGTATATCATGTTACTATTAGAGAAATTTTCTTTGGGGTGTCTTTGGGAAGTTACAAGATCCAGGATTTTTCAGAGTCTGAACACCCTAGCTTGGGTGGATGAGCATTGTAATAATCCGTGGGATGGGTTGAAAAGATATTTTCAATTATGAAGCACATGTCACTAACATATTTCACATCATGTGAATTCTCACAGTGGCTGTAGAAAATATGTTTTGTGCTTTCTTGGGGTTTGGTGGATATAACTAAGACGCTATATTAGGTGAGAAATATGTAGACAATGAAGGCCCAATGAAAGAATAAAAGAGGGTCAAAGAAAGAGATACAAAGTTAAAATTCCATAAATTCATACCAATATTTATTTAAATTATAAGAAAATTTGAAAATCAAACTTCATGAAGGTGAGACTAATGTTGTTAATTTGAGTCAATGGTTGCAATAATTATAATTTTATTTCAATTTTTAGAAAATGGAAAAGGAGAATTTATTCCATTTACTTGGCCAAAGTTCAAAATCCATTCCCAAATATCATGTTAAATTCACAAATATATGCTTATTATAGAGATAAATACCCTTGAAACTAAGTGGAATGTGTTTAAAAGCCTCAGTAGGTTTCAATTCTATTATACTAGGTATGAAGATGACCATTAAATTTGTTAACATTACCTCTAGAACAAGTAAGGGGAAAAAAATAGATATTATGTAGGGTATATCTCCTAAGAAATTGGATGTACTATTTAAGTATTTAGGTGTTCTATACAATAGTTTAAGGAGGAAAGTGGTCCTCTTTAAACCTAGGATATTTGATGAGGCATATGTTGAAGCATAAAATATAGAGAAAATGGGTAAGAATATGTTGCACATGTTTTTATCATTGATGAAAAAAATATGTCATTGATGTCAAAGGGGATGTGTGGACAGTAGTAGAGGAACCTTTCATTCTTATCAATGAAGAAAAACTACTCTTTGTAAATTTGTATGGCATTTTTATCCTTTGATAGGTCTCATTACGTGGGATGGATGCTTGATGTTATTTGAGTTTTTGAAAAAAATTAATATGATTAAAATATGTTACAATTAGAATGTTTGTGAAGCATTTGGTGATATATTTTCAATGGTATATTATTCTCAAAAAAACTCCGCCCGGATGAGAAGTTATGGCTTGCTGGAAATCAATATTAGTTCGGGGAAAAAATTAGAAACCCAAGGTATAGGGCGAAACCAAAAATATCAATCTATGAAATGCCATTCAAGTTTTGAGTGGATCCATTGTTGACTCAATAGACCAATGACCATGTTCAGGGGAAGTAGTGAACTTTTTAACTCCACTAAATTACATGCAATCTCATGGTAAATCGTTGGTGTTGACAATAGATCAAATTCATCATTAAAGAGAAATAGTATGATGTTTAACCATACAATCATGCAATGAAACATGTCAAGATATTTTTGGGAGATGACATGGCATTAAATGATTTCATCTCAGTGACACATGGCTTCATTGGGTGTTTCCACATGGAAATATCCAATAGAAGCTTTGGAACAATAAGGAGGTCAAATTTGAGTGACACATGGCACCCCTATCAGGCTAATAGATGGACCATTGACATCATGATGACATCATAAACGAGTTTTCTACAGACCCTAAGGTCCAAGTCTTGTGAATTGGTTACATGTGATTTCGGCATAGTCAATCGAGTATATTAAAATTCTAAATTCCCCGAAATTAAATTGGTCAGCCCTTCATAACTTGAACACTATAATTATGGCATCACAACGAAGTTGAATACTCATAATTTGGAATTTGAAATATATGATATAATTTGAGGTTTTTTGCAATCGGTCTGCAATCAGAACTCTTTCACTAAATCAAATACATTCTAGTTTGTTCATGTTTGATTCCTCTTCTTAATTTATATGTAAGACATTTTTGTCATGTCTTGTTTGTTTTGGACGGAGGGTGGGAAACCCACCACTATGGTATCAGATTTTAGCTTCTCCTAGAATAATTTTATTTTACTTAAGGATGAACGCCACCATGGCCTTGTGAAATTTATGTTGATTCCATCTATTCCTTGACACCATGATATAGTATGGTAGTTGAAGCCCAAGTACTATACCCTCCATTGTATGCCACTGTAACCCCTGAAACTAAGTATTGTCGCCATTGTGGATGAAGCCAAAGCCATGTATTATAACCATCATGGGTAAGGTTGAATATGAGGCCATGTATATTAGCAACCGTGGATGAGAGTGCAACTAAGGCCATGTATTGAAGCCACCCTATATGAGGGTGAGACTGGTTTTTATTCCCATTCTGGATGAACGTGAGATAAAAAAAAAAATTTCCACTGTGAATGAGGGTGAGACAAAGTTTTGTATCCACAATGGGTGACGCCAAGGCAATGTATCACACCTCACCATAAATGAGGCCTTATATGGTATCCACCGTGTATGAGGGTGAACCCGAGTTTTATTTCCACTATTGATCAAGCCAAGATATTATATGCCACTATGGACGAGGCCAAGTAGTGTATGCCTTTGTGGGCCCTAAGGCTTTGTACTGAGCCAATGTAGCTCCAACATGGAGAAGGCTGAGTACTATCACCACCAATTACTATGAGTATTATGTAGCCATGTGGGCCCAGAGAGGGTTTGACAATCAAAGGGATGTCATTGAACACATTGTCTCCATAATAAATAAATAATATTATTCTAGTGTATCAAGGCACATTGAGAGCATAGTTGGTAAGTCGTTGGTATAGTATGTGGGTGGTTATGAGTTCAAGATGTTACAAACACAAGTTGGTTAATTTTTTTAATGCGTTTTCCCAGTTTGTAGCACTAGTTACAACTTTTATGACCCGAAACGTAATATGGTGGTTGGATCTGAAATTTACTCAGAAATAAGCCTTTTTTTGAATATTTAATTTTATACATGGTTTATTATGGTATTTTTGGCTTATTGAAGTCATTGTTTCTAATATTCCAATTTAGGAAAAACACGAATACAGAACATAAAAATAGAAAATCTAGTAAAATATCAATACATCAATAGGAGAATATCAAAGATCCATTTTACTACACATTATAGCATAAAAATGACTATAGAATCTTGAGGAAAAAGGCACTCAAGCTAGGTAAAACAAGCCACAAATGACCCAATACACAAAATATGAAATGTTGCTGCTACATAAAATGTCGGAAGGCCATGACTATGCAGTCCTATGGAGAAAAACTGCAGGGTAAATCTAAAAATACATAGAAATACTGATATATTGCTTAGAAAATGTTGGGATCAGAGATCTAGGCTCTCTAGCACAATTCCATGACAACCCAGAAGGGGGTTTTGGAAATACACAATATGGAAATTGTAGCCCTAGGGCTGAATAATGCACTACAACTGGATAAATGTGACGAGGTGGTTGGTATGATGATAAATAGCTTAAAATCCTCCCAATAGATCCTCCAGATGAATGGATGCTCCCCTCGTAAGAAAACAAGCTAAAAAACATGGGTACTTAACCCTCCACTGCTACGACCTTGCAAAATAAAGAAATTCCTGAAGGAGACTATGCTCTAGTATATGGCTAAATCTTTTCCTGATGCTAGATGGTGGAATGAAGCTCAAATGAACCTCTCCTAAGTGGGCACTCGAAATCCCTCAATGATGATGATGGGATTTCCTCTTGGAAACACCCTTGTGCTAAACAACATAATAGACTCTGCTAAACAACTGAAGCGTGTATAAAGTCATAAAATACAAAGACATAAACAATAATAAAAATTTATTCTATGGATACCATCCCCATCCTTATATGAATTGTGAGCTTCCTCACCCTTGATCCCACTCATTAAAGATGCTACTCTCATGCATACATTCCTCCATCATAGCTGTGCTATCCTCCAATAACTCTCCACTACCTCCATGACAACATCATTGATTTGGTCAATCTTGACCCCATCCACATGCTTTGGCCCCTATTCACACCCAAGAGTGCTTTATTTAGCTAATACAATGATCCACATTCACACTAGAAGTGGTTTTATTCCTACTAAAGAATTTTATGGGTCTCTCTACCCTCTTATTCATCTATCTTATTGACAAAAGAAAAAATTAATATTCCAACTAGCTAAAATCTAATTAGGAATATTACAATCCTCCCCTCCCAAATGTTGCTTGTCCTCAAGCAACTGGAAGGATGGATGTTGTAAAATCCCCTCTCCTTCTCCTGTGGCATCCTCATCTGATAAATTCCTCCACTGAATCAGATGTTCTTCAATCAACCTTATCCTTATTTTCTCCTCCCAAGTGTCCAAGTTATCCTTTGGTGATAAAACCAAATGGATCACACCATAAAGAAGTGGGAGATCCGTGGTGGCAACTCTATGTTGTCTAATTGCCTCATTGAGGCATGGGACATGAAAAATGTTGGGAATCGTACTCCCAATGAGGAGCTCCAACCCATATGATACTCCTCCAACAAGATGGATCACCCTTTATGGCCCATAGAAAATCTTTTGAATCTCCTTGTTCTGCAATATGAATGATCTATATGGCTGAAAATGGAGATAGACAAAATTTTCTACCCCACGTTATCTCTCTCACCATCCAAGATCTATGTAGAACTCCTGCTAAACTTGGGCTACAGAAATTTTTTCCTTAAGAGACCAGAATACATCCTAACTCTCTGGGATCCAATCTTTGTGATCTAAAAATGGTCTAGATAACTTGTATGTATTTCAAGAACCTACCACTCATTTTACATTAAAATGATCTAGCTTGTACTTGACAATTTTGCGAAACTATTTACATGAAAGTGGTGTATGAATTTTTACTGTTTATGTCTCTTAAGTTCATTTTTTCTTGCTGCAATTTAACATGTATGACAACAACATAATGTAGTAAATAAACATTCAAACACAACATCAATTTTAATCTAGGAGTTCACCTAAAATCTCGTGGGCTACATCTCCTTTGAGATTTGTCATCATGATTCAGCTCTTTGGGATTATGTTAAGTGTTTTTACAAGTAAATACTTAATTCCAATGAATAAAAAAATGATCCAAAGGACTGAAAATACCATTTAAATCCCTCTAATGCCTGTCCAAACTTTGTAAACATCTTTAGGCTCTTGTTGACACGATTCCTTCTATCAGTGCAATAAGCTACTATGAGCTTCTAAATGGCACAAAGTCCCTCATAATTATGTTTTTTTCACTGAAACTACTCCTTATATATCCAATATACATCATATATCAAAAATCAACTAATAAATTGCTCAAATTGAGCACTGCATTCCCTAAATAGGCTATCCTCCATGATTTTCCCAAGGCTACCCAAAACTTCACATCAACCTATTGAGTTGTAGAAGTTCTAAAAATGTTCTCAAACCACTTCCATTGGTTCTAAAATTTCTTAAATAGCCAATTTATACTATTCGTTCATCAAAAATAGCCTCTGGCTGCTCCGGTTTTGCCTCCAAACACTGCCAATACCCCCTAGCACTAGGGTCAAAGAAAACTTCTTTACTGAGTTTTAAACCTCTAGAAGTATTCAAAAATTGTTGAAACCTCTTTCATTAGATTTATAATGATTTTTTCAATCAATAATGACCAATTTTTCACTGGAAATGGTCTCAAACATCTCTTTCTAAGCCTTGTACTACTACTGGCAAAAGCTAGCACTAATGACCCCTGAAACTTTACTGAAGATTTTCGGCCTTCAAAATTTCTATGCATGCTCTAAAAACCATTTCATCAGATTCAAAACATATTAATTATCCAATTTATACTATTGGAACTCTGGAAAAGGACTCTAGCTCCCCTGGCTAGGCCTCAAACAGATTTGGTCTCATGGCCTTGATGGCTCCTTCATATTCCCTGAAGAAACAGCTGTTGAAGATCACCTCCATTTCACCTCACACCTATCCCAAAGTGTTAAGGAGGTTTAAGATACCCAAAATTGACTAAAATACATCCAATTTGGTTCAATAATGAGGGAGTTATGGCAGAAACAAAATTTTCCCAATGTCCCTCAAAAACCTCCTCCAAAAATGGAGGAACTCTAGTTAATGTCGAAAAAGTGGGAAAACCCATCGGAAATGGCGGACTCCAGCCCAAAACTAGTGGTAACATTTAATGTGGTGGTTATTCACTGTGTTCACATTTGGAAATGCCACTAACTGTCAACTGTTGGTGAACAAGCTTCAACCCGACTGATACGTGCACTGACTCGAATGTGTGCACTGTGACCCAAACACGTGCACTATGATCCAAATGCGTGCAAAGGCGCCTGACTTGAACATGTGCACTATGACCCAAATGCATGCAATGTGACCTGAATGTGGGCAAGGTGACCTGAATGCGTGCATAGTGACCTGAATGCATGCAGAGTGACCCGAATGCATGCAGAGTGACCTGTCCTTCCAATAACCAAAAATGTTGCCTTGACCCATTTTTTTTTAAACCATTAGGCCTGGGGCCACATGGGAAAAAATGATTGGCCTCCACCAGCCTTTAATAAAAATCACTTTTAACATATAATTTCTTGCTAAAATGTCAAAAGTCAAACCAAGTCAAACTATCCTTTTTTGGAGTTTACTGGGTGTTTTCAAACCTCAATAACTTTTGCATTATGACCTTGGTTTTGAGAACTATTCGTGACACCAGAATCATAGTGAAGAGACCTTTCCGATCATTTATTTTTGACACTCTTTTGAGCACTTTGAATTTTGGGCTATCATTCTGGTCCATGATCTAGTTCTGATCACACCTCCCAAATGAGAAGCTTTTGGATCCCAAAACCTCTCTGGAATACTGAAACTGATTTTCATAGTGAATAAGAATACTACAACTTCTTCTCTTCAACCTCCAAACACTTGCCCTACATGACTAGTGACTTTGAACCACAACTAGAAAGAAATTCACACTTCCCTTCCTCGATTCTTGTGCTCCTGTCAAGAGCTGTCTTTCTTGCACTCACTCAAAAAATTTCTGGCGAGAAACTTGCAGAAGGTAGTTGAACATTTCTTCCTTGATCAATGATCCAAGATGTTTCAAACATAAATCGTGCAACATGAGACATCAAAAACAAGTCGTCATAAAATGTTCTATAAAATTGACACAAAATCAATGTAAAAAGTGTGCAACACAATTGACACAAGTCGGAAAAAATGTGCAACACAATCGACACAAGTTGATAAACAACATGATACATCTTGAAAAACAAATGTGCATATATCAATGTACAATGAACCTATTTATAGTTTGCTATTTACACATGCAACTTCCATGCACATGTACACCTTCAACTCTTCCTTTCAAGTACCAACAAGTGCATAATCCCAAAAACATGTGGGTGACTAAAGAGTTGAACTAAAGTTATTGCTTCAATATAAGAGAGTATCAAGCTCATATTTTACACCTCCACGGTGAAATTTTACAACAAAAAATAAATTCCTTCAAATAAATAGCATTTATATGCAATCTTGCATCAAATTTTTCAACAAAAATACATGCATACAAACAAAATGTGCATATGTACAAAGGATTATTTCTTACTGTGTTAACAAGTCCATCCATTTCTTTCCAATCCACCTCCATTGTGAATTTTGCTGCTGCAACACTTCTTCATGTGAATCTTCCATTTTCACATCGATAATGGAATCCATAGTTCCACTTGTGCCAATCCTGCTATCCTCTTGTTGCATGTGCTTTGGATGACTAGTTGGATGCAAAGTCTAACAATGAGAGACAACATGTCCCCTCTTTTTACAAAATGTGAAAATCTTATGCACCTTCTTTGAAAGTTTCCTTTGCCTCATCTACTTCCTGTATGATTTCTTCCTCATCTTGCATCTCAAAACAACATGGTTAAATCCACCACAATATGTACAACAAATATTTCTTCCCTTTAAGCATGTAAAATTATCATGCTTTGCAGAAACACAATCAAATTGATCATGAGAAGATATATACCTCTTGTACTTCTTTGAATGATCATCCTTTTTTCCTTCTTGAGGAGATGAACTAGTAGAGGCTACAAATTTCATTTGCAGACTAACATCATCATTCTTGTTCTGAAAACTATCTAAACTTGCATGCTCGCCATAAGCTACATTTCTACCATCTTCTTGCTGCAACAAAGGCTTAAAGAAATGGTGATCATATTTGAAACAAATTTGACATATTTTCATCTCAGAGCTTGGAATAAAGGTTCTCTTTAAAGTAGCATAACATGCTTCCAAGGATTTAGAGTCTTCACCATTAAATTGCACATAACCAAGGCCAAGATTCCTGGGTCGCTCCTCAATTGAAATGGGATCAACCATGCCTTGTGCATGCTTGCCTAATCCCTTGCCTTCATAACCCATTTTAATCATTAATTTGGACCCTATACCTCTCGTATGTTTTTCTAAAGAAGCAACACATCTTTCTAATGAGGAATTGAAGACAAGTTAGAATGGATTACCTCTTCCTCATGCATTTTTTTGGTCAAAGCCTCTTGGGCTTGATGGAGCTATATCTCCATATTATGCAATTTTTGAATAATTTCGTGCTTCTCTTCCTTCATGGAAAGCAACTATTCACAAAGTTCAGTGCTTTCTCGTTTATCCTCAAACAAAAGATGCACCATGTTCTTCAATATAATAAAGTCATGCTTCATATCATCATCGAAGAATCTTGTAAAGGAGGAAGCTTCACTTGTAGAAGTTTTCATTATGATGTCAATGAACAAATTAAATTCAACAAAGTTCTCAAATCTTTTCAAAACAAATGACAAAGATTTTTTAACCAAATGGCTGTAGAGACAAACTCTTATTCAAGCAACCAAACAACAAACAAACTCCAAGAGCTTCTTAACAAACAATCGTCAAGAAGGTTTGCTCCAAAAGTGACCTTGAGGTCCCTTGGGGTAAGGAAGATGCCTTCAGCCCTTTCTTCCTTTTTTTCCTCTCCAAGAATTAGCTAATCAGAAGCTATCCCCAAATATCAAGAAAACTCAAACAACAATCAGTTTGCAAACAGTAAAATAGTCAATATTTTACACTGTTTAAACACCTTTCAAGCTATAAAAGCAATAAATTAAGCAATATATTACTCTATCAATCAAGAAATGAAGTGCTTCGATACCATCCTGATCTAAAAATGGTTTGGATAACTTGTATGTATTCCAAGAAACTACCACTCAGTTTAAATTAAAATGATCTAGCTTGTACTTGAAAATTTTGTGGAATTATTTAATTGAAAGTGGTGTATGAATTTTTACTATTTATGTGTCTTAAGTTCATTTTTAATTGCTGCAATTTAACATGTATGACAGCAACATAATGCAGTAAATAAACATTCGAACACAACATCAATTTTAATCTAGGAGTTCACCCAAAATCTCGTGGGCTACATCTCCTTTGAGCTTTGTCATCATGACTCAGCTCTTTGGGATTATGGTAAGTGTTTTTACAAGTAAATACTTAATTCCAATGAATAAAAAAATGATCCAAAGGACTGAAAATACCATTTAAATCCCTCTAATGATTGTCCAAACTTTGTAAACAACTTTAGGCTCTTGTTGACATGATTCCTTCTATCGGTGCACTAAGCTACTCTGAGCTTCTAAATGGCACAAAATCCCTTAGAATTATGTTTCTGTCACTTAAAACACTCTTTCTGTATCTATTATACATCATACATCAAATATCAACTGATAAATTTCTCAAATTGAGCACTGCATTCCCCAAATAGGCTATCCTCCATGGTTTTCCCAGGGCTGCCCAAAACTTCACATCAACTTCTTGAGCTCTAGAAGTTATCAAAATGTTCTTAAACCACTTCCATTGGTTCCCAAATGTCTTAAATAGCCAATTTATACTATTCGTTCATAAAAAATGGCCTTCGGCTGCTCCGATTTCGCCTCCAAACACTGTCAGCACCCACTAGCACTAGGGTCAAAGAAAACTTCTCTGTTGAGTTTCAGACCTCTAGAAGTCTTCAAAACTTTCTGAAACCTCTTTTTTTAGTTTTATAATGATTTTTTTAGTCAATAATGACCACTAGTTCACTGGAAATGGTCTCAAACAACTCTTTCTAAACCCTGCACTACTGCTGGCAAAAGATGGCACTAATGACCCCTGGAACTTTACTGAAGATTTTCAGCCTTCAAAAATTCTCTACAGGCTCTAAACATAATTTCATCAGATTCAAAACATCTAAATTATCCAATTTATACTATTATAACTGTGGAAAAGGACTCGAGCACCCCTGGCTCAGCCTCAAACTGATTTAGTCTCCTTGTGGCCCTGATGGATCCTTCATCTTACCTAAAGAAAAAAATGCTGAAGATCACCTCCATTTGACCTAAAACCTATCCCAAAGTGTTCAGGAGGTTGAAGACACTGAAAATTGACTAACATTTCTTCAAATTTGGTTCAATAATGAGGGATTTATGGCAAAAACAAAATTTTCCCAATGTCCCTCAAAAACCTCCTCCAAAAATGGAGGAACTCCAGTTAATGTCGAAAAAGTTGGGAAACCTGTCAGAAATGGCAGAATCCACCCCAAAATTAGTGGTAACATTTAATGTGGTGGTTAGCCATTCTGTTCACATGCTAAAACACCGCTAACTGTCAACTGCTGGCGGACAAGCTTCAACCTGACTAATACATGCACTGACCCGAACATGTGCACTCTGACCCAAACGCATGCAGAGGCACCCAACCTGAATGTGTGCACTATGACCCAAATGCATGCAGGGTGACTCGAATGCAGGCAGGGTGACTTGAATGCCTGTAGAGTAACCCGAATGCGTGCAGAGTGGCCTGAATGCGTGCAGAGTGACCCGACCTTCCAATAACCAAAAATTTTGCCTTGACCCATTTTTTTTAAAACTACTAGACCTGCGGCCCCATGGCAACCAATGATTGGCCTCCACCAACCTTTAAAAAAATTACTTTGGAGTCAAAAGTCAAATGAATTCAAATGGTCCTTTTTTGGAGTTTACAGGGCATTTTCAAACCTCAATAATTTTTGCGTACGACCTCGGTTTTGAAAACCGTTCATGGCACCAGAATCACAGAGATGAGACCTTTCTGATCATTTAGGTTTGACACTCTTCTGAGAAATTTGAGTTTTGGGCTATCATTTTGGTCCATGATCTAGTTATGATCACTTTGGATCTAGGAACCTTTCTTTCACGAACCATTCTAACAACAATTAATAAAAAATCATCACCAGATGGAACAAAAAATAGAGATGCACTTATTCCCATATAAAATTTCGGATGGTGACAATAGTTCCCCAAGTGGGACCAGTGCAATTTTTCTCCTTGCTTCCCCGAAACACATTGTGGTAAGTAGCTTCCCAACTAGTTGCTTGATACCTCCATCTGCTCATTTTCCAAGGCATAGTAACTGATTTTTGGTGTCAACTAAGTACAACACAAACAAGACAACACCTACCCAAAGCTCTCTAGGAAGTGGCCAACCCCATCACTGACTGTGGTCCCAAGAATACCATGAAGTCCAAAGAGAGGATTGCCCTCTTGTGGAACAATGCACTGTAAATTAATGGAAAATGAATGAAAATACTTCGTTAGTTGGTCAATAATTACAAACACACAACCCTTACCATGTACTGTTGGCAAGCTGGTGATGAGGTCCATAGATGAGTTCTCCCATCTCTCTCCCAGAAAAGTAAGTGGTTGTAACAACCTTACAGGATGGTTGTTTCCCTCCTCATTCTTCAGTTAAACTAAAAACTTCCTAATATGCTGGAACACATCCTCCTTGATACCTTCCCATGAGAATATCTCCCAAATGGCTTGATATGTCCTATTGAAATATTGGTGTCTGGAAAGGAGTGAATCATGTGCTACATGTAGAACCTTCTCCTTGAGCTTAGAATCTCTAGTCAAGAAAATCCAATCCTGGTAATAGATGATTCCATCCATCACTCTATACCTCTCATCAGTCACCTGGCCATCAAGCACTTCACATGTGAAGTGGTTCTTGGAATAATCCACCAATAGCTAGGACTCCCAATCTAGATCAATACTACATAATGAAAATGTTTTTGGCCTCTGTGATAAGGCAGTTTTCACCTCATTTCTACCCTCTTTAACATTCTCAATGATAAAGCCACATTCCAAATACTTCGATCCCACTTTTTCTGCCTTCCTTGAAGCTTCTTTTTCTCAAGAGAATATTGATGTTTATGGTGGTTAATCTTCACTTGGAAGCTATTGCTCCTCCAAAACTTCCTGAATTTGGTCAATGCATGCAAGAGAAACAACAACCACCTCACCATATATGGAAGACTCCTTCCCACATGGAAGTATCTTCTGACTCTCAAAGGCTATGGAATAACCCTATTGCACCAACATTGTGCCATCATCCACTCCTGAAACATCACCTCTTAGCGTAAGAGGCTTGGTGAGAGTTGGTGATATCGATACCGAAAAAATATACATCTCCTCCTTGAGCCAATCAAAGGCCCTATGCACTGTGTCAGTATCATCCAAGGCTTCCTCCTTAGCTAGATCTATGAATGGTGCATCTTGTTGTGAGAACTCCTTAACCAACTTCCGATTCGGGGGCCTTCCTGGTGGAATGCCTCCAGATAATATAACATCATGGTTTAGAGTAAACTACATCTCTAAATGGACTGGTTTGTGCTTGCTTCCATTATGAAAATCAGGCTCCATATTGTGTGCAAAGGCTTCCTGAGGTGGATAGGTGTGCATGCCCATGATCATCTGATTCTTACCACTCTTCTTATCTATCCACTCTATCTCCAAAGTTTCCCAATATGTGGTGACCTTCGCCAATGTAATCAACCACTGCACACCAATTATCACATTGGTGTCAGGAATGTCGACCACAAAGAGGTGATCACTGAAAGGGTATGTCCAAGGTTACAGACAATGCCAGGACATACTTCATACACTGCATGGTTCTAGCTCCTCGAACCAAAACTGAGAATACCTCAAAATCATCACTGGGTATTGTTATTCTCTACACTAACTTTGCATCAATAAAATTTTGGGTAGCCCCACAGTCAATCAACATTGTTACTTGTTGCCCCTGAACTATACCTCGGAATCTTAAAGTCAAATACTTGGGTACTCCCTAAAAATATGCAAGGGACCCTCCAATTGGATAAAATGTCCCATTCCCACCCCCTGGTGGTGGTGGATCCTCCCTTACTATCACATCGTTGTTGTCTCCCTCTGGCTCCTCTTCTTCCTTCTCCTAACTTCCAAAGAATAAATCAATATAGTGGTTCTTTCCTAAAGCACACTGATGCCATGGTACCCATGGTTCTTGGCATGTGAAGCAAAGCTTCCTCCTCCTCAAGTATCTTCAGTCATCATCACTAAGAGGCCCCTTATTCTGGTTCTCCTTTGGAGGAAGAACCATCCAATTTTTCCCCTTGGACTGGAAATTGCACTTTTGCTGAAACAAAGCTTTTGATCTTGGAAAATCATCCTCTAAGTCCCTAGCTCTCTCAATGAAATATTGGAGCGTATTTGGTCTAGTGGACTTAACCAACCCATGCAGAGGCTCTGCTAGCCCATCAATGAACATATAAATCCTCCTAGTTAAGGATAAATCTGGCACCATGATGGGAAGTTTTAGAAATTCAGAGATATAGGTATCTGGATTACCTCAATGCTTGAGCATTGCTAGCTCAACAAAAGGTGCCTTTGGGTCTCTTTGATCAAATATTTCTACTAACCTCAGGGTGAATTCTACATATTCAGTCACATTTCTATGCCCCAATGTAGAAATACCATGAAACTACCAATCATGTGCCTCACCTTCAAGGTGTAGCACTGCTATTTTAATGGCTTCAATCTCCAATAATTGGTTCAACTCAAAATAGATGTCTAGTTTCTCCACCCAAGACTTGGTTGTGCACTTGGATAACCCATCAAAAGTAGGTAGAAAAAATATACACATAGTACATTGTAGATCACTGTTCTACATGTACCCTCCACTCCTATTTTTATTCCGGGGTCTCCTATTGTCCTTGATCTAAAAAAACTCCTAAAATTTTATATTATCTTTGAATCTCTAAGTTTGAGATTCATACTCTAGAAAATAATATTCAAGAGTCTCTTGTTCTTGGGGCCCTCCACCTCCATTTCCTACTACTAGGAATGTAGGCATAGTAGAGCATTGGAAAACTTGCTGCATTATTGGTTGTTCACACTAGTGATGTGAAGTGTCAGAGTTTTCTCCATGTAGAAACCTTATTGGGGTCTCTTTATGTCTCTCCATACCCATTTCCTTGATTTCTTTGGCAATATCCTGCATAGTTTGGAGAAGAAGCTTTGGAAACCCCTTTTCATCCATTTCTCCTAATATTGGAGTCTTGCCTTTGTCTTCTTCATTGCTTGTATAATAAAACCTTCTTCTTCTATTAACGTACCACTTATCCCTTTCTATGAGAGGCTCTTCTTATTTTTATGACATAGATGTGATGTCTCACAAGCTGAGCCAAGATTATTCTCTGATACCACTATAATATTCCAAATTAGGAAAAACAAGAATATAGAACATAAAAATAAAAAATGTAGTAAAATATCAATACATCAATAGGATTAGATCATAGAGTTGTTTAATTACACATTATATAAGAAAAATGAGTACAAGATATTAAGGGAAAAGGCACTCAAGTTAGGTAAAACAAGCCACAAATTACCCAATACACAAAATATGAAATGTTGTTGCTACATAAAATGTCAGAAGGCCATGAATTCATAGTCCTATCGAGAAACAATGTGGGGTAAAAATAAAAATACATAGAAATGCTGATATATTTCTTAGAATATGCTGATATCAGAGATCTAGGCATTCTAGCACCATTCCAAGAAAACCCAGAAGGGGTTTCTAGAAATACACAATATGGAAATTGCAACCCTAGGGATGAATAATGCACTGCAACTAGATAAATTCTAGGAGGTGGCTGATATGATGCAAAAATAGCTTAAAATCCTTGCAATAGATCCTTCAGATGAACGATAGCTCCCCTCAGTGGAAAAAAAGCTCAAAAACTTGGGTACTTGACCCTTCACTGCAACTGCCCCGCAAAATAACGCAATTCCAGAAGGAGACTGTGCTGTGGTAGATGGCTGAAGCTTGGCCTGATGTCAGATGGTGGAATGAAGCTCAAATTAACCTCTCCTGAGTGGGCACTCAAACTCCCTCGAGGATGAGGATGGGATTTTTGCTCGAAAACACCCTTATGCTAAAAAGCACAACAGACTCCGCTAAACAGTTAAAGCGTGTAGAAAGTCATAAAATACCAAGACATAGACAATAATGAGAATGCCTTCTATGGTTGCCATCCCCTTTTGTATATGCTTTGTGAGCTTCCTCACCCTTGGTTCCACTCATTAAATATTCTAACCTCATGCATAGACTCCTCCATCATAACTGCGCTTTCCTCTAATAACTATCCACTACCTCCATGACAACATTGTTGATTTGGTCAACCTTGACCCCATCCACATGCTTTGGCCCATATTCACACCCAAGGGTGCTTTATTCATCTGATAGAATGATCCACATTCACATTAGAAGTGGTTTTATTCCTACTAAAAATATTTATGGGTCTCTCTACCCTCATATTCATCTATTTTATTGACAAAAGCAAAAATTAACATTCCAACTAGCTGAAAGCTAATTAGGAATATTACATTATTAATCCAAATTGAAATCTAGAAGAAGCTAAGAAATCAAGTCTCAAAGACGGATGCATCCAAACATGTTTGATATTGTTCTGACTCATGTATCATGACCAATATCTCACATGGAGAATAACTGTGTAATCATTATTCTTCTGAAATATTTCGTGATGATAGATCTTTCTATTTTCAAATTGAACTAAGTCTGAAGCAATAAAAATTCATAGTTATATAGTTTCTTTTACTGTTTTTTCATTTACTTTCCTAGATTAGAAATATCAATTAATTGTATCAATGGATGTTCTTAAAGGTCATTTCAAGATGATGATCCTAACTAAATGATTTAACATCTAATTCATACATTTATTGAATATTTCCTCTGCACATTTTACTTGCTTTCTAGGAACTTAGAAACTAAGGTATAATTGATTTCTTACACAACATATCAAGAGGTTAATACTTCATATTCAATGTTGGAGTAAATAAAAACATACATTAGTTAACTTTACATACTTTTTACATTTGATTTAGATCCTCATTTTATTGCATCACTAATGTTCTTAAAGGTCATTCCAAGAAGTTGATTTTATCATATTTCTAAATTGAATGATTGAATATTTAATTCATGCAATTATTGAGTTTTTCCCTTTACGTGCTTTAATTGCTTTCCTAGATTTAAAGACTAAAGTATAATTGTTCGCTTATCATCTCAAGAGGGTGATTCTATCATACTTCCATATTGGATGTTGGAGCGATTGAACATACCTTATTTGTTCTTCTTTACATGCTTTGAAATGCTTTCTTAGATTAAAGTTTCAATTCCTGCAAGTGTGATTGCGCGCACTATATTTTATTTTAAATTTGTTTTCTTTATTTTCATTACTTGATTTCATAGGTTAGTTGAATTTCATTTTCATTATTTGATTTCATAGATTAGATGAATTGGTTTTCGTTATTCTGTAGTTAGATTGATCTAAACTAAAAGATAATTTCACAAGCATACGAAACCCCCAAGTTGAAAAATTAAATGACAGGAAATTGTTTTTCCCAACATTTTGGCATCGTTGCCGAGGAAGTGTGCATAGGAACTATCTTTCAGTCTAGAGTGTATTTTATTTTTATTTTTTTTCAGTTTTTCCTAACCATTTATAGACAAAGAATCTAGAATGCAGCCCAAAGCCTACATTGAGGAATGGTATCAAAAAGTTATTGCACCACAACGTTCATCAATTCTTCAAGAGATCCTTGTGGCAAATCGAAAAATCAAGTCGATTTCGCATATCCTTACAAAGAATGAGTTACATTTTTCAAGTTGAGATATGAGCATTTCAAAAATTCTAATCCGTAAATGGCTTCACTAGAAGCATGAATATAATTAAAATAAAATAAAAATATAGTTTTTTTTAGATAGATAGGAAAAATAAAAATAAAAAGAAAACCAAACTTAGCTAGAATTTTAGAATTTTTTATTTTATTTTGTTGATTAATTTATTTTGAATAAATTTATGTGACGCAGTAAGAATCACTTCTTCTTTTTACCACCATCAAAAATAAAAAATTTGTGTGAAAATATGAATTTATTTAATGATGTTGAATAGTATGTTCTCTTCCCGTCCCTTGTTGCAACCTAGAAGATCAAAAAATGAGATCAGTCAATTTAAAAATTAAAATTCAAAAATTCGTTAAAATTTTGCTGGAAATTGAACTACAATTTTATTGAAAATTGTCGTTTGAGTCATTATCCTTTTATCGGTTCTGCAAATTTTTATGTTTTGCATCTTCTCAATCTTTTTATTATTTATTGAATTGCATGTGCACAATTTTTCTTTAAAAAAAAAAACAAAACATAATAAAAATAAATAAATAAAATTCCCATGGAAAGGAGGCCCATGCATATGCATGAGGTCAACCTTTGGCTTGGACTTACGCATATGTGGAGACCTTGAATCCACACAAGGACCCATGCACTACAATAAAAAAAGGAACCTTCTCTTTTCCATATTCGATCTTCCTCAAGCAACAGTTATTAGAAATTGATTTTAAAATTTGCAGAGATAGACGATAAAGGTGGATCAGATGAAAAAACTATTGATGAAGAGAAGATTGAAAATTGTTGATGAAGAGAATATTGTAGATTCAATTGCAGAGACAGACAATGAAAGTGTATCACATGAAGAAACAATTGATGAAGAGAAGATTGCAGATTCCATTGTAGGTAACTGGAATGAGGGAGATCTATCTGAAATTCTCTGTGAGAGAGAAGCCATTACACATCAAAACCTACAAATAAAAAAATTAAACCACAGCAATTTTTTTTTTTTGCAGAAGTAATTGCCAAAAATGTGTAACTGTTAAAAAAACCTGATTTTAAAATGCATTTTCTGAGAAAACCAAGGTGAATTAAGAAAAAATAAAACATGGGTTTTTTTAGGAACGAGGTCAATCAGGTAAATTGCAAGCAATTTGCTGTATTTAGTATCCATTTGGGAGAAATTCAGGGTTCTTTAGAGCTCTGTTTTACATATTGCGTGAGAAAAAAACGATTTGTTTTGAACCGTTTAAACATGGCAAGTTGAAAGCACAAGAATCCAATTTAATAACAAACTCTGCTCCACATGATATGTGGTTTAAGAGTCCAATTTGATTTAATAAATTTTATTTTAGACACACGTGTGTCTCATGATTAAAAAATAAATAATAATAATAGAAAAAATTAGTTGAGAAAGTTGTGGCAAATTTCACATGCTCAATTCCACTTTCCATTTTTCGAACATAATAGATCATCCATCAATTGCATCATTAATTTTTTTAAGTTTTAATTGGGATCTTGAAATCTCTAAAAATATTGTCATTTAAAAAAAAAAATTTAAAAAAAAAAATAAATAAATAAATAAAAATTAAAAAATAAAGTAAAAATATTTTTTGCAACATAGATGATGATTCAATTTGACAGATTTAATAATGAATTGCAGAACAATTGGAAGATTATTTAGATGATCTCTCAATGTTTAGCATTAAAAATAGTATTGCTGTGTATTTTTCTATGAATCTTTAACTTGCAGGACACAATGAATCTTTGTAATGCTAATCATATTACTGAGCACATTGCATGAAGTCATCTGACAACACGGAGTTGATTTATTTTTCATGGTTATTTCTTAAAAATTGATTGTTATTGATATCATGAATTCGACTGAATATAACACTTTTTATTTTCCTTAATCTGTTCTATTTTGGCATTCAAATTTTGCATAAGAATCAGAGAGGAATTGGCCATTTCTTTTTTGACACACTTATGTTCTTTATGCCAATTTTTTTTGCAAGTTTGGGATGATGGATTGATCATTGAAGGAAACCAATTGCGTGCACAATTGGTCTTCGAAGGACCGATTTCATGACAAACATAAGAAAATTTTCATCTTCATATCCATAAAAACCATTACTTTTCCTCCCTTCTGAATTATAAATCCAACCAAACAATTCAAAGCAAGCCATAGTTATTTTCCCGGCAAGAGTCAGTTGTTCATTTTCCTTTATTCACATACACTTTCCATTAATTTTTGTCTAATCCTAACCCAAAAATAAAATCAATAAGCTCACTTACATGCTTATTTCCCATTGTCATTTTCCATTGTCATCTTCCATTTTCATTTCCTTCTCCTACCTTTTTCATTTCGGAAAAAAACCTTTCTTCAATGAAAATTATTGAGTCCACAGTCCTTTGAGTCTAAAATCCTTACAAAAACACCTTGAATATTGCATGCCTTAATGGCAAGCCTTCTCGTTGACGAACAATGGGAATACATTAATGTCCCTTGTTCATCGGATCTTCTAGGTACTCGACAACAAAAAAATGTTAATTAAAAATCTTCGAGGAAATCACATAAGAAATTTAGAAATTTGGTTATTAAATTTGTTATGTGATTTCTCGAAAGATTTTTAACTAAAATTTTATGGATCACAGAAGCTTGCACTCTCAACAACAAAATTATTCATACCTAGCAAGATATATTTGGGCTTCTTGACTCTGATTGTCATCAATGGTGAGAGTTCTCGTGTTGACTAGTGGCATCCATTAATGGCCACTAAGTCAACAATTTCATGCTATGTTCGACATGAGAACATATATTCACATAGAGAAAATTATGCCAACGAGTTTTAAAGACATGAAGACTATAATTTTCCACATTTTGAAGAAAACGAAGAAGATATGCAGCCACAACATGTCAGTATGATTTTGCAACTGCAGAATCAGAGGACAGTTGTAGAATCAACATTATTTTGCAGCAAATTCAGCATTGTTAGTAGAATCAATAAAAATTCATCTTGACTCTTTTATACATAATTTGTACAACCACATAAATAATATTATGATCAGAATTTTGTAGCCACCATTTTGTAGCAATTTTAGCAGTTTTAGTAGAAGTAATAAAAAGCCATCTTGGCTCTTTTATACATCACTTGTACAACCACATGAAGAAGATTATGATCATAATTTTGCAGCCACCACACATGAAGCTAATCCATTTCCAAAGGGTAAGTTAAGGTATGTAATTTTCTAACTTTTTACCATAGAATTCCTTGAAAATCTAGAGTGGTAATTTTTGGAAAAAACACTTCTTCTCCTCATTTCATAAAATTGTCAATATCATCAATTGGGGGTGGGGGTTGTTGGGGGGGGGTGGGGGTGGGGGGTTGAGGGTCGGTGGAGGGATACATTCATATTCACATTTTTCCACATTCATATCACATTCGAAAGGCCACATACTTTCGAAATATATTAACTATTACATTATTATTATGAACATACAATGGCTTTTTAGAAGTACTTAAAAGATAATTGGATGCAAACACAATCATGGTTGTCACACAAGAACCAACCATGATGCAATCCAATAGAAATATACCTTACAACAATAATCAAATTATCATTATGCAAATTTCAAAGATCAAAATTGAATGCAACAACAAAATATGGTTGAAACACAAGAACCAACCATGTTGCAATTCAACTAAAAGACTTTGCAGAAGTATGAAGTTATCAAATGATATTATGCAAAGTTAAGCCAAAGCTCAAAGGATAAAAAAAGAATTAATGTAATAGATTGCATGAGGAAATGCAATAAATTCAGTTGGGGGGTATGTTGGGCCTTGAAATTGCCATTCACTTCCATTACATTTTCTCTTATATCTCCATGCTATCACCTCCACTCCACCTCCATTTCATTACATTTACCTTACCATTACCACTATTGGGTTACATTTATGTTTTCCCAAATTTTATTAATTCCTAGTATTTTTAAGTGAATTTGTGGTTAAAAATTAGAAAATAATATGCACATACTTATACCTAACAAGTGGAATGAGTTTGTCGCCATGTGTAGGTCAAAAAGAAGCTTCCAGAAGACCCTTATGTGGCCTCCTAAGGTCAAATTCGAATTTGGATGGAGAAGATCATGGGATCATAAGGATATGTGTCTCATTTCCTATTTGTATTGTAACTCTAAGAAGACATGTACCTTATTACTTCCCATTTGGATTGTAACTCTAGAGATATAGCGAGAGATTCATTGAATCTCATTAATGAGATAGCTTTTCATCTTTTTTATAAATAGGGGAAGCTTTCTCCTATTAAATCATGTGTAAAATTAGAGTTATGCTCAAGCTTTGAATACAGAATTTGATTGTGCCACCTCAGTCATGAATGTTCCTTCATTTTTATTTGGTTTTGCTTACATATGGAGCATTTTGATTTACAATCTCTCATACTTTTAGATCAGCTGCCTAAAATGTGTGAGATTTAATTGCTTTTATAGATTAAAGTTTATGTGCTTTCTTAGTATTAGTTTTAGAATAACTATGTAATCATTGTTCTTCTCAAACATTTTGTGAGGATATATATTTCTATTTTCAAATTGAACTAATTTTGAAGCAATAAGAATTCACAGTTATATAGTTTATTTTACTATTTTTTCATTTGATTTCCTAGATTATAAATATCAATTAATTGTATTAATGGATGTTCTTAAAGGTCATTTCAAGATGATGATTCTAAACTAAAATATTGAATGTCTAATTCATACATTACTGTGTCTTTCCTCTGCACATTTTACTTGATTTCTAGGAACTTAGAAACTAAGGTATAATTGATTTCTTACACAAAATCTCAAGAGGTTAATACTTCATATTGAATGTTGTTGTAAATCAAAACATACATTAGTTAATTTTACATGATTTTTACATTTTCTTTAGATCCTCATTTAATTGCGTCACTAATGTTCCTAAAGGTCATTCCAAGAATTTGATTTTATCATATTTCTAGACTGAATGATTGAATATTTAATTCATGCAATTATTGTTTTTTTCCCTTTCAATGCTATAATTGCTTTCCTAGATTTAAAGACTAAAATATAATTGGTTGCTTATCATCTCAAGAGGGTGATTCTATCATACTTCCATATTGGATGTTGGAGTGATTGAACATACCTTAGTTGTTTTTATTTACATGCTTTGAAATGCTTTCTTAGATTAAAATTTCAATTCCTGCAAGTGTGATTACACGCACTATATTTTCTTTTAAATTTATTTTCTTTCTTTTCATTACTTGATTTCATAGGATAGTTTAATTTCCTTTTCATTATTTGATTTCATATATTAGATGAATTGGTTTTCGTTATTCTATAGTTTGACTGATCTAAAATGAAAGATTATTTCTAGAACATAGAATGCATGCATGCTTCACAAGCTTACAAAACCCCCAGATTGACAAATTAAATGATAGGTAATTATTTTTCCCCAACAGAAGTCAACAACTGTCGAGGAAGCATTCCAGTGACAAGATTGCATTCAAGATTAGAGTAGACTTTTTGAATAATAGTATCACAGCCAACATAAAAAATTGACATGAATTTTGTGAGAGTAATTAGAGTTGAGATTATTTTTGCAGTGATTACAGTTTACGGGGAAATATAATGGTTGTAAGTTGTATGGAAAATGTTCTAATTATTGCAGTGGTAGAGAAGTGGTAGTGATTGCATGTATTGGTTGTGTATTTTTTTTTTACTTATGATTCAATGATATTTTATGATTTTGGATCCAACTTCAAAACGTGATGAAATATAGGTCCACAATGAAGCAGAGTGATGGCCCTCCCAAATAGTTTTAGTTTAAGGCCCATCTAACCTTCCTTTTACATAGTTAAAATTTACTTCTACATTTTATCATGCCTTCTTCAAACTTTAATATGTTGTCGGGAAGGTTAAGATATATTTTCTATATCATGTGTGCCTAATGCATTAAATATGAAGGATATTGGGGATATAATGTGCATATCATGCAGGAGGCTAGAAACAGAGGGTTATGGGGCTTGCTCCTTATTTTATGCTAATCACAACTTGGTTGGATAAAGGATATTTACTACTTCCCTATGGATGTGATAACCCTAGGGAACCATATCCACATTTTTAGCGAAATTTGAGGGAAGAAATCATCCCTTCAAGGAGGCTTCCCCTAAATATCATTTTGTATAAATAAGGGGCCTTAACATCCCAGTGGGGATTCCAAAAAATCTAGAGTAAGATAGCTAGTGTTGGAGAAATAATTTTTCCTATCATTTCATCTTGTCATGTCTCATGTATGATCATTTTTTCTTATTAATGGAAAGAATATATTTGTTTTGAGTAAAATTTTATTCTTAGGGACCTTAATATCCTTAGGTTAGGGCCCAACCCAAGTTTTCAAGCCCCCTTCTTGTACATTTCCTTTCGATGTATTCATTTTAGTTGTGATTTTCCACATATCTTGTTTCTAACAAAATTATTTTATTTCCAAGATTTATAAGTGAGCTCCTTATAAAAAAAAATTTACGCACCGTGTCCTAATAAGCACAAAAATAATTTCCTTCATGAAATAGTACTCTTCATTTGAAATTCAACTAATCCTTTCCACTATTGTTTTACTTCCTCCAATTACTAGTTTGACAATTGCTTATACCTCTTTCTTTTATCATTTTGTTGTGTAATTTGTTCTTATAAGGATAGTATCATTTCATATGCTAAATTAGTATTGTTTTCTTGCATTTGGATAACTCACATCATCACATTATCACCTGCTAATTCACATCTCTAGAAACTTCCAGTGAGCTAAAATTTGTCTAATCGAGCCACAGGAAATCCTCAATAATGTTTATTACTTGTATAATTTGACTCATTGAGTGTGATTGAGCATGGTAATGACCTATTTTCCTTTCCACAACCTTTAACCAACTTTCACACTCTTAAAACTACATCTACACTTCATAAAGTTATTCTAAGATTTTTCCTGTAGCAAACCAGGGCCATCATGTAGCAATGTGCAGATTGCCTTAGAGCGCCTCCGAAATCACACCAGAATTTTTTCCATCATCCCTCGGAATTTTAAAACATCCATTAGACATTTAATATGAATTATAGAGGTTTAGAGACCCTTAGGATTTTTTCCCTAGTAGTTGTAGGTTTCTTCATATAATTAGGTTTTGTTTCTTTTATGTCTTCTTTTAGCGACACAAGCAATTTTTCATGCATTGTAGAGTAGTATTGATTTAAATCTATCCTTATTTAAGTTTTTCATTTTTTATTTCTTCCAAGTAGCATAGGTTTGTTTTAGTAATTCCCTTTCCAACAATAGAATAGATTTATTTTATGTAAAATAGAGTAGAATTACTTCTTGTCATTTATCTTCCTTCAATTAGATTAAGATTTATCTTATGTCATTTAATTTTCAGTAATAGAGAAAGGATTCCCTTCAATTTTTTTTTTGTAAATTTTAATAGATATCTTAATTATTCACTAAATTTTTGAAGTATTTATAGTTCCATAGTGGTCTCGATGCATTTTGGATTCACCTCTGCTACATGAGATCAACTTTCATTTTGACTTCACCTCAGCTACATGAGATTAAACTATGTATAATATATTTCTTGTTGTACATAGAGTACCGATACCTCTTAATTTTGTGTGACCTTGGATACATAATTAAATTTTAGCACCTTATGACTTATAACATTCTTTTTGTAATAGTGCGCGCCATCACTTTTTAGCACCGTTTTCGGGGTGGTATCAAAGTAGGTATTTTTTTATACTCTAATTTGGTTCACTTTCATTTCATTTCCCAAAAAAAACACACAAAAAAAATTACATTATAATTTCTATTTATAAACCAAAAAAATATAGAAACAAGAATTATTTTAGGAGCCAATAGGAGAAGAAGAAACTCCATCACCTGCTGAAAACATGGCTATAAATAGGCAGCTTGAATTCTTTCATAAAAGGGAGACAAATGGGGAAGCTAAAATGGAAAATATCAGACCCAATTCTCTTCCACATTTCCATGGAATGGCTTCTCAAGACCCCGACACATTAATTTTTGAAATTGTTGTAGTCTATGATACATATGATTCATATGATGAACATAAGCTTAAATTGTTTCCTTCTTCCCTCAAGGATGTATAATTACATCGTTTCATGAGTTTAGAAGGATTCAACATTACTACATGGGCCTAAATGCAGCAAGAATTCAATGAAAAGTACATGGACTATTGCAGATCAAGGGATAAAATGGATGAAATATTCAAAATGACCCAAGGGAAGTATTAATCACTAGAAGACTTTCTAGAACTATTTCAAGTGAGCTACAGAATGGCTAACTATACCCTTTATCTGAATTAAATGAAGTTAGTTTTTCTTTAAGGGGTCAGAAAAGTGTTGATGGATACCCTCAATATGTTTTCCAATGGAGATATTTACCATCTCAATTATTAAGACATTAAAACAATGTTAAAAACCACTATGTAGCTACAAGAAAGAGAGGTAGATCTAGTCAGGGTTTGGCAAGTCCTTCATCTTCTACTTCAGGCACTAAGAATGAAATAAGAGGTTTTTTGGAGGATTTTAAAAGTGAAATCTTACATATATTTTTCCTTTATATGGATACATTCTATATTAAGAAAAAAATAATAATAGGAAGAAAGGAAATTAGCCACTAGTTTCCCTAGTTGCACCAAGGGTCACCCTAGAAATGAGTTCCCATTAAATTTTATAGAAATATGTTGTGTGTGAAGAAAAAAATTCAACTAACAAGTCTCCATCTCTTCCAGGTATGATAGTAGTGTATCAAGGAGCAGGAGGCATGGATAAACTTTTCTTTGACAACCAAAGGAGGCCACAAGGCCCTATAACATATCAACAAGATATGATCTATCCTTCCTCTTTAAATAAAAGTTATAATGCAAATTTTTAATCTTGTTATCCACCTAACAACTAACCCTATCCTATGCCTACTCGACCCTATCCTCCTCAACCAATCATTTACCCTTTCCAACCATACCAACACCAACATCCTCAATGGGTTAATCCATCATTAGGATGGAGGCATTAGGAAACCCAACTACCTTCCTTGATACCTCCTCCTCCTCAACCACATCTACCCAAAAACAAACCACCTAAGTAGCCACTAATTCATACCCAACAAAATCTAAACACTAATAATAAGCAAGCCTAAGAAGTCTATACTAGAGATACACATTATCCCACCTATTATGTTGGAATCCAAGAAAGCAACCTTAGGTCTGGGAATGTGCCTCATAATTATCACACACCTTCTCCAACAAAAAATATTGAATAAGAGAAGTAATAAATCACTCCTGAATCCAACAAGCTACCCTATCCTAAATCGTTGATCCTTCAAAAAAAACACACCCTAGAAGAAGCCGAAATTTTGGTAGAACTCGAAATATGTTTCAAAATTCCTCTCCTACAAGCTATAAATGATGTTCCCATATATAGAAAATTTATCAAACAATAACATCATAAGAGGCCAGGAAGGAATTGGAAATATCCCCCAGCTATTAATTTCATTGGGAAATTGGTTGAACTAATGTTTGGGAGGTCATCATCCCAAATTATTTGGTACCTAGTACCCCAATAGTAGATGAGCACATTCGTAAAATTGTATTCCCCAATAAAATAATTTAATTATGCACTTCAATCAATATCATGACCAAGGATAATATTCTCAAGCTCGACCTCCAAGGATTCTTAGGGAAAACCACCATAGTGCTGCAACTTGCAAAAATATTCAGTGTAGTAAAAGAGGGTGTCATTTAAGATGCGATGGTTTCCATTCATTCCTCAAATCACCCCACTAATTCTATTATCTTCCAACCCAAAACTAATTTTAATTTATATCCTATTATCCTACGAATACATTGGTTATCTATTTTTTTATTCTTATATTAGTTATATAGCTAGAAACGTGACAATTACAAATGGAAACCTAACAAAAAAAAAATACTATATCTCCCTGTTGAACCCCTCGTTGAGCATGATTTTCCTATGTGGGTAGAAGAGGAATAAGAATAATAAATTTATCATTTATTACCCTACCCCATTTTTACATTATACGTCGCTATTGTTAATAGGAAATTGGATGAGGAAAATGTGATTGACAACTTTCTACAAAATAAGCATCATGTTGCCATGCAAATTGATGGTCTATATAAAGAATATTTAGGATAGCCCAAAGACAACTCATAGGAATATTTAATAAAAAAAATTATAATACAATTAATGTAAAAATTTAGAAATAATCCCCTCTAAAACTATGAAAATCATCCATTTTATTTCACTTGATCAAGAAGAAAAATTTCTCAGTATGTTAAGGAAAAATCTTGATGCTTTTTCTTGGGATAAAAAGGACATGAAGGGAGTTCACCCCTCTATTTGTACTAATCACATTAACATTAAATAATACCATAAAACTATTTTCCAACCTCAAATAAGAATGAACCCACACTAAAGGACATTGCAAAAGAGGAATTGAAAAAATTATTAGATGTAGGTTTTATCTATCCAATTTTAGATGGTGAGTGCTTTTCACCTTTAGTAATTATGCCTAAGAAGAACCAGGAATTGAGATTTTTCGTTAATTACAGAGAACTTAAAATTCCACCAAGAAATATCACTTTCCTTTACCTTTTAATTTTTGAATTCTCTTACAAGAAATAAGACTACTTTCACCTTCCAATGGGTGACATTTTCCTACAAGGTCCTTGCATTTGGCTTCGGCAATTCCATTGCCACCTTCTAGGTGTTGTTATTGAGTTTTTTGTTGATCTTGTACATGAATTAGTAGATATTTATATTTATTATTTCACACCTTACGGAGATTCTTTGAAGGAATCTCTCTCTAACCTATGAAAGGTTTTGAAAAGGTGCATAAAAATGAATTTCTCGTTAAGCCCTAAAATGTCCCAATTTTTAATGAATGAAAGAATTTTTCTAGGCCACTTAATCTATAATGATGGAATTCAGGTTGGTCCTAATAAAGTTTCAATTATTAGAAAATTTCTTGTCCCACAAAGACAAAAATATGTTAGGATATTTTTAGGACTTGCAAGATACCGTAGGGGATTTTTTAAAGATTTAAGTAAAAATTCTTCACCTTTGTTTCATTTACTAACAAAAGAGTTAGAATTATGTCAAAAATGCCTTTTTAAAAATGGATTTAAAGAGCTAAAAGATAAATTAATAACTGCACCAATTCTCAGAGTCCCAATTTAGGCCTCTCCCTTCCACATTCACGAATGCATTAGACAAAGAAATGGGGACAACACTGGGGCTATTGGAAGGTAAATTTCCCTATGTTATCTATTTCATTATTAAGAAATTATCCAAGGCTAAAAAGAATGACACCATCGTCAAAAAAAGAACTTTTGTCTATCTTCATTTTTTGAATAAATTAAAACATTACATTGCTAGGTATCATGTTTTTGTGCACAATGATCATGCAAAACTTAAGTAATTTATGAATAAAATTGATTTAAATGCTTGAATTGCTATATGGTTACTGTTGTTACAATGATTTGGTGTAACCATTGTTGATAAGTCAGGGAAAGAAAATGTTGGAGTCGTTTTCCTGTCTAAAATAACATTTTCTGCAGAGTATGAAGAGATGGTGTATGAGTAGCTTCCATATGAGCACCTCTTCGTCGTATCATTTTTATCTCATTAGTTTGATGATATAGAAAAAAAATATATTTTTTGGCCAATTTCCCCCTAACTTGTCCTTAAAATAAAAGAGAAAAAATTTCAGGAAAAATACTCCTTATACCTAGATTAGGGGAAACCTCTTCATATTGGGCCCTGATCAAAGCCTAAGGAGATGTGTAAGAAAAAATGAATTCTATGATATACTCTCAATATGTCATGATGGTACCTCTGGGGTCCATTTTTCTGCTAAGAGGACATTATACAAGATTATTCAAGTATGCTACTACTTCCCTACCCTTCATAACGATGACATGATGTAGTACATTAGACAATGTGATGAATTCCAAAGGATAGGGAAACCTACACAGAGGGATGATATTCCCCTACAACCTTAAGTGACTTTTCAACCATTTGAGAAATAGGTCATAGACTTCATTGGACCTATTCATGGCACACATGGAAAAAATAATTATATCATTATGTTCATAAATTATCTAACCAAGTGGGTTGAAGTAAACACAGTCAAGGTAAAAAAAAAATAGAAAGTAGTAGAGTTCTTAAGGGAGAACACTTTTTGAAAATTTGGTTTCCCACAATAAATGGAGAGAGATCAAGGTATTCAATTCATTTCCAAACTAATAGATGTCTCTAATGTGGTAGCATCATATGAAACATAGAAGATCCACTCCATATCACCCTTAAACAAATCGACAAGAGGGGGTGACCAATAAAACACTAGTAGGAATCCTTACTAAGGTTGTTAGGAGCAAAAATAAATATTAAGAAGATAGGCTTGTTGAGGTCAAGTCGGCCTACAAAAATAATTGGAAGAAAACCACTCGGTTTACCCCATTTGTGTTGGTTTATGGTAAGAAATCTCTATTTTTTATTTAATTTCAGTACAATACACTAAGAATGGAAACACAACTTGACTTGGAAATCAAAAAAATTTATGAAGAGAGATTGTAGTAGCTAAATGATGTTGATGCACTCAGACTACAAGCTATTATGCACACTGAAGTAGTTCAATTATAAAGGAATGTTTGGAATAATAAGAACATAAAGGCTAGGATCTCTCATTTGGGTTACTGGGCCATTTTGTATGATTATAGGTTCAAATATTTTGTAGGGAAACTCGTGACCCGATGGTTGGGTACTTACCTAGTGGAGAAATTCCATGATAATTTCTTAGAACAAATAAGGAAAATTGATGAAGAAAAAAATCATACCTCTAGTGAATGGCTATATATTGAAGTTTTATAGGAATCCTCTCTCAAGAGCTAATTTTCCCATTTCAATAAGTAGAGAACTAAATGTGATTGAGAGGATTATATCTCCCAATCCATTTAGCCGTTGATCAAGAAAACAAAAGGGAAAAAATCTTTTAAAAAAATGATAAAAAAAAGAAGAATAAAAACCCTAGGTGAAAACCTCCTTTGAGGCACATGAGGTAAGCTCATGGGCTTAAAACCCTCCTAAGGCAACCAATGAGACTGAACAAAAAATAATAATAAAATGTCCTAAGATGAAAACCTCCCTTAAAGCACCTAGGGAAGACCTACTTAGGATGAAAAAATCAATGGAATCTTGTGGCCCTTAGAATAAAATAAGGAAAAAGGAAAGAATATATAAGAAGAAAAATAAAAATGGAGACATAAAAAGAAACCTATGTTTGATCTATTCTAATAGGGATGTAGGTAGAGCCAAATACTAGGAATAGTTAGGGAGATCAGCCCACAGACCAAGTACCCACATTCAAAACCTTCAACAAGCTTCGCTGCATTCATCTCACTCATTCGTACACTTTTTCTAAGAATCCTCCATCACTTCCAAGTCTCGTCTATTTGTTTTAATCACTGTCCTAAATTGCTAAAGGAAAAATATTGTATTTCTAAAAAGGGCCACCAAGAATAGAAAATGGGTTCCAAGCTGAATGTTTTCCATAGGTGGGCCAGGGACAAGGTCTATAGAGGCCACTATCATTTACACAATCCGTAAACCTTCAATTTTCTCATCACTATTTGACTCACCACCCACAACAATCCAACCTTCCTCTTTTCCACCAATCACCAATAGAAAATACCTCTTCATTACCACAAGTGGCATCATCTTGAATTATAATATTTTTAAGGCCAAAACTAGAATAAATTTTGAGTGTGAAGAGATTCTATGGCTACTACATGAAAACACACAGTCCTATAGTAGTTTGTAGAAGCCCTACAAGCCCAAAATTTTTTTCATTGTAATATATAGAAGCACAAATTTATGAAACGTTGATAATTATTTCTAATGATATAGATCTTATTTTAACAATTCAAGTTAATAATTAATAAATTAAACTTTAAAAATTCAATCATAAAACCATAAGGACTATAGAGGTCAGAAGGCATAAAGAGAACACAATATTTACCCCAAGAAAACCCACTTAGGGGGAGAACCCATCAACCTTTTTCTTAGATAAATTCTTTAGTTCAAAAAGAGATACATATAATGATGTTATGTAGCTCTGAGGTCAAACTGAGCAATAATTCTTATGGTTAAAAACCCTCAAGTCAAGCCTCCCAATATACCTAGAAACACACTCTGATTTGATATAACCTAGGTTGAATTTCACCCTCCAGAATATTCCTAGAAAACTTCACCTTCCCAGAATTTCAAACTTTCCAGAAACTACTACCCAAATACTTCCCTAAATTTTGGCTTGCCCATAAACGGTTGTCTCAAAAAGTCACACATGTATGGTCTAAAGAGAGAAATGTGAGCTAGATGTAGAGATAATAGTTTTATCCTTCTTCTTACCCTTCTTTTTCTTGTTGTCATTCGCTTGGATTCCCAGAAAATATATTTCTTGTTTGAGGTCAAATGTTGCCTTTGTGGAGGAGTTTGAATGCCTTTATATAGTGATGTTCATGTCTAGAATATGTGCGTCTCTTCAGTGGGACGACATTACAAGATTGGAGCCCAAAATTAAAAAATCCAAATTTTTTCTTTTAAATATGACTTGAGGAACATGTCTTATATAAATTATTTCAAGGGCTAAAAAATGAAAATAACATGAATAAAATTTCTTAAAAATTCATTATACATTACAAGGGATGAAATATAAATTATGAAATCAGACCAAAACTACCAAATTCAACACTCCCTGTTATCTAGGGAGGTATTCATACTGACTAGACATATGATTTTCATGTGAAAATATTTCTCTAAGAAAAGGTTATCATCAATTGTATCAACATCATTTAACTACCATAATTCTAGTCGAATAACTTTTACATATGGTAGATCATTGACATCGAAAGAGTAGAATAATTTTGGTCGGTACTTGTGACACATGGTGCATTCTCACAATAATTTTGGTCGGTACTCCTAATACATGGTAGATCAACGATAATTTTGGGAAGTTCCTACGACACATGGCACATCATTAATATCAACTAGTCATAAAAAAAATTTCTATCTATCACATAATCTATAAACTAGTCTTGGTTCAACATTATTTTGGTCGGTACCTGACACATGGTGAATCCCCAAAGGCCACACTCTATATGATTAGTTATGGGCTCTATTCTAATGGACACGATGCTAGAATTACACACCATATCTAAATATTTTGGGATTCTAAGACCATTCTTCATAATTCTGGTCAATATACTTCACATAGGAAGAACATTTGTCCTTTGCTAGACCATTTTCCCTAATTCCTGTCATATATGACATAGGGAAAATTTGAGTCCACATTGTTTTCTTAACAATAATCCCCCTCAATGAGAAATTTATTCTCAACAAGTCCATTATTATCCTTGAAGTATATAAAATTCGTACTGAATAGAGGCTTTGTAAGAATATCAATAATATGCTCATCATTAGAGACATATCAGAGCTTCACGACTCCCTTTTGTGCCATATCATGAATGAATTGGTACTTGATATTGATGTGCTTAGACGTATCATGGAAAAATATATTATCTAACAACTTCAAATAGCTCTGATTATAAAAATATATCATAGTCAATTCTAGCACGTGATCAAACAATACCACAAGCTTCTCCTCAAACCATGTTACTTCAAAACTCACTAAGCTATTTGAAATATATTCTGCCCCAGTAATGTTGAATGCAACATATTTATACTTCCTTTTCATCCATGAAATCATAGTGGCGACCAAATTGAAGCAAACTCCAAAGGTAGTCTTTCTATCTTGAGCACTCCATGCCCAATCTACATTTTTATATCCTTGCAGTTTTATATCACCAGTTGAGACTTATCTCAAACCATAATCAACAATATCATGAAAATATATTAGTATATTCTTTTCCGCAATCCAATGATCATTTCTCAATTCCACCTAGAATTGGCTTAACATGTTCACTACAAAGAAAATGTCTAGCCTGGTATTAACCAAATACATCAACAAGCCAATCAACTTTTGATACATGGATGAATCTACCATATCTGACTCAGAGACTCTCAAATTTCTTAGATTTGTGATCATGGGAGTCAACATTGATTAAAAATACATCATTCCAAACTTATGTAGGATCTCGATAATATATTTTCCTTGATCAAAAAACACTTCACCGAGCTTCTACCATACTTCTAGCCCCAAATAGTAGTGAATTAACCCAAGATCCTTCATATAAATTTAGAAGCAAACTCACTCTTACATTGAATAATTAGATGATCCATGCCAGCTAGAAATAAGTCATCAACATATAGAAATAGATTCATAGGATCATTTTTCTCAACCTTGAAGTATAGGTTTGGATCAACATCGCTCCTGGAGAAGCCAAGACTTGTTAGATAACTATCAATTCATGTACACAAGGCTCTCAGTTCTTAGTTAAATTCCACATGGATTTCTTCAATCTAAAAACATGAGATTCTCTTCCATGTGTTATCCTTAATAACAATTAGTTTGGTTTGAGAATGTATTTTTGAGTTAGTTAGGCTATTATGGTTAAATAAATTCAAGAATTGATTAAATTTCATGTTTTGTATATGATCTTAGAAGGTTTAAGTGGTCATTGGTCATGTGACTAAGGTCTTATCAAAGGTAAAATTCATAAATATGAATGCATGGGTTAATTAATTCATCTCTTGACACTTAGCACCTTTTTCCTGAGTCCTCAATGTCTTCTGTGCAAAATAGGTTTTTTTTGCTATAGAGTCACCTGACAGTTCCATAGCGAATTTGTCATCCCACTATCTGAATTCACTATGAACTTGTGTTTTTATACTAATGGTAAGGGGACCAGTGTGATGTCATCGTTTTAGTGGTTAGAGGTCAGTTTTTCATCATGTGCATATCTATTATGAGTCATCATTTGATGTATTGCATGCTTGGAAATCATCACACCACCATCATTTTGTTTTCCCTCCCACTTTTCTTTCCTAATTTAACCTTCATCCATTCGAGCAAAATCACTTATATTTTGATCCTTGTGATCTTATTGATCCATTGCTAGAATTTTTATCTTTTAGCTTTTGTCTAATTGTTGTCTTAGGTTAGTTTCCATCTCTATCAAACAAGCATCTTGTTGTCATATACATTTTTTTCAGGTGTCAAGAGTTCAACCAACGCAACAATATTTTGGAGGAAAAGACTTCACATAAGAAGACCACAAAAGGAGATTTAGTAGTCAGATATGATCATGTGGACCTGAAACTAGTTATGGAGGATTCAAGTTTTCCTCGAGCCTTCAGAAATGTTGGCTGCATGAGATTTTGTAAAAATCTATAGGGGCACCACGGACAAGTCTCCAAAGATTTTGCTGTCAAATTTGTTGGCACAAATTCAAAGGTTGGCATATTGGGTTGGCATATTGGGTTTCACAGTTTCCCCTGAGACCATTTCTCAAGCAATAGAAATTCCGAGGTCAGGAGAAGAATGGTTCAAGGCCACCAAGTTCAAACTGCATAATTGTGATGAATTTCTGAAGCAGGAGCATGTACGAGTTTATATGACCTCAGGTATACCGAGCATCTTCCTTAAGGAAAATTATTCAAAATTTTTTATCACAATCAAAAACTATTTTACATGTGAAGGTAGATTTCACATGATCTACCAGTATCATTTCAGGCTCTTACTCCACTTCACAAGTAAACAAATTCTAGATCTTCCATTTTTTCTTTTCAAAATCTTGGGTAAGATGTATGATAAAGTGAAAGCTAGACCTAAGAGTAGTGACACATCAATACTTTAGCATGGCTTGATCAAGTTGTTGGTTATGGAATAATTAAAGAAATTGAATAGGTATTGGTCTACCTTTCTTTTTATAAGTTGTGATGATGTTGATGTGCTTACTCCAAAGAAGAAACCTAAGTCAAATACTAGCACTCCCAAGAAGGATAAAGAGCCCATAGTTGAAACAGAGGTTGGACCTGAAGAGGAAGTGCAACCTATAACAGAGCCCATGGAGGTAGGGATTGAAGATTTTTAGGAAATAGTGGCACTTTAGCCAACACCTACAAGCAACAAGCTCAAATATGACACAAGGGCTCATAGGAGAATTACTAGGTTTCAAACAGAAGGAAAGAGTAAACTTGAGGACATTTTTCAGGTCATTGATATTGAGGAGACCAATGTTGTAAAACCTGAAAATATTACAGAACCAAAATGAAGAAGAAGGGTCTCACAACAAAAAATCTTTATTTCTCTAATGAATATTCATGTTTTTTCTTCAAGTCTAGAAAATATTTTACTAGGTCACAACTATCAAAGGGAGGCAAACATGATAAGAGGCATACAAAGATAGAAAATAAGAAGTACCACATTGTGGAAGAGATCATTGAGTTATGAGTAGCTGAAGCAAAAATCACCAAGTCACAGAAAAGCAAAGAGAAGGTCCAAGAGAAATCTGAAGTGGGCCTTCTTAGAGAGAAACTTAAAGAAGCTAGATATGAGGTCTTAGAAACTAATATGGAGTTGGAGGATTTTAAACAAGAAAGGAATGAGCTCTCATATTTCAAGAAGGAAGTCAACAAATAGATCAATTTTTATGATGAAGTGGTGGAAAGGTCTAATAAAATGCTAGAAAGAACACTACCCCTGCACAGGATGATGAATCACACCATGAGGAGAAATGGGTGGCTACAGGAAAAGAGGATAAAGCTGAAAAATAAATTCAAAGAGTTATAAATTCAAATGGAAATGGTTCAGATAGAGTTAAATAAAAAGGGCTTGAAAATGATAGTGGTGGATGAACTTTTTGTAGATGACCCTGCTATGGATGAACCTGCTGCCTCTTAAGGAGGGTAAGAAATGTTTTGAGAAAATTTTGTCTTAAGATGCTCCCTATCATAATTTCACATAGCTATGGATAGTTTTAGGAGGTAAGAAGTGGAAATTTCAAAATCTAGAAAATCATGCAAGTTCATAGCGTACTCCAGGCTTCAAGCCGAGTTTTCGCTACAAACTCGCTGAAGATGACTTTCTGTTATAATTTCCAATTTTTTTCATAAGAGGAGTGGGTAAAGGCATGTATTTAAGTATTTTGGTCTAATGAAGACCCTCCAATGATAAGATAAGTCAAAATGGTTGCAGAAATTTCCAAGTGGAAAACAGTACAAACTCTTCACTGCGGACTTGCCTAAAGTGCTATGTTTTTGCACCGAGGGAAAATTTTGATGTTTTTGAAGCATTAAATGTTTTTTGGAAGCACATCAGTCATCAGGATGTGTTAAATTTTATCAGTGGTGACTCTGTTAGACTCCTATACCAATAGGTTTCATCTTTCATGATTGTCTTGATTGAACTATGGAATATGTTCAAACCTTTTTTCTTGAGCAAAGGTGTTCCATATTCTTGAAAAACCAAAAATCAAAAAATTTAAAAAATGTAAAGAGGGTATACCCTAAAAGAAAGATCAAAGGGTAAAAAGAATAAAATGGTCAAAAAAAAAGAGAAAGAAATGAACCCCAAGCAAAAAATAGACCAAGGAAAAGTGTGCAAATCCAAATGCCACTACTTTTTACTCTGTTGTAATAAATCAATTGTGTGCAGCTTGTGAAACTTTTGCCACAATTCATGAATAAGTCAAACTGTTTAAACTTGGCTTAGTCATATTTCAATTTCATGTTATAGATTAGAAAATAAATATCTAGCCAAACAGTTTAATCTTGGCAGATAAATAGCTAGGTAGAGTGAATAAAAGGTGCTCAACAGTTTAATCTGAGCCCTTGGATGTAATAAGGGTAGAAATAGATAGATTCATCATGTAAAAAGAAAAGATTGATCGGGGTTTGCAAGTCTAAATGCACCCTAATAAAGAAGACAAAATGGTAGTGTTAAGTAGATAGGGTAGGTAGATGGTGCTGCAAAGTGTTATCTGATGAATGGTGCTGCTACATGTTAATCATTTACTTTCATCAAAAGTACTGAAGCAGGAAATACACTGGAAAATCACAGCAAGCAAAGTCAAATTCATTAACCTCCCCCATCATTTTTCCCCCTCAAGAGTTTTACTAATTTCCCCAAAAGTATTAAGGTAATTGGAAATCAAAGGGGCTCAAGGCATTTCCTTGACTTTTGGAGGGACCGGACCCTCGACCTAATGATCAAAAAGACCTAAGCACTTGAAATAATCCATCATTGTTATCTTCCATCTTTAACTTTTTCAAAAGTAAAATTCTATTTTACTTAGGAAACTGATGCAACATTCCATAAAATTCCTCAAAACAACTTGTTATTCTAAGTTAAGTGTTGAAGATAAAATGTTGCAATTTACTTCATAAGTTATCACTTTCTTATATGTACAAAGATGTTTTGATTTTCCTTGTCCTTTTTCATATTAACATTTGATTTTACTATATTAAATCCCTAGTGAAATCCCTTTTCCTAAGTATATAACTCCCTTTTCTAATAAATATCCCCAAAACCCTTTATTATAATGTTTTACCAAAGTATATATTCCCGCACATTGAAAATAAACACCCCGCTTTATAAAGCCCTTTGGTTAAAACTATAACCTTATATATAAATTCCGCCCCTATGATGAATTAATTATATTAATTCATTCATCATATAATAAAAATATATACAAAAACTTTAGACATACGACAAGTATGTTTAATACCAAAACATATCAATAAACTTTGCGAAAGTCTATGCCACCATCAGCATTCCACGTGGCATTCCACCTGGCCAAGCTCCGCCGCAATCCATTTCATAATTTCACGGGGTTAATTAATCATTTGGACTAATTAACAACCATTGCCGCCTATTAACTTTTCCCCGGGATGATTAGATTACGCATTAAAACCTTTTTAAACCCTGACGGGCCCACCTTTGAATTCGCACAAGTCCCCATCCCTTTCAGCCGTTGGATCGTCCGTTCGTTGATCAACGGTGATCATTAATCCCGCTGCCCATCCCTTGCCAGCATGTTAACCAGCGGGGGATGGGCGGTTTTTGAAAAGTCAGCATTCCACGTGGCGTTAAAACTATGGAATCGCTCCCCCCCGCGACTTTTACCGCCCTCGTCCATAAGCGGTGCGGGTTCACCGCTTACCACTTACCGCATACCGCCGGCCCCACTTCCCTACGTCACCCCGTACGTCATGACGTCATCGCCTCGGGAAAAACAAAAACCCTTTTAATTTGTAAATAAGCCATTTTCCGTGTTTTTTCGGTTGTTTTTAGTTTCTGAAAGCGACAGAGCTCCCGCTGCAATTTTCAAATTTCACTGCAAATACACCAATTTACTCCGAAATTCCGCTGCGCCCGTGTTGAAGAACGTCCCCGCCATTGCTCATTACCTGTTAAAGAACCAGTTTCCATCTAAAAACATGTATTTATCATTTCGCGCCCCGACTGTAAGTCAAGCCTAGTTTCCTTTGATTTTTCTCTGAAAAAGTGGTTAAAAATCATCGCTGAGTCGTCCCTGAAGATTTTAAACCTGTGAAATTGCCCCCAAAACCTGCAAATTGTTCCAATTTCCTCTTTTGTCAGATATCCCGTCCGGTCTGCAAGAAAAAACTAAAACCTCCATTTTTAATCCACAAGAACCAAAATGGAGGCCCCGACAGCTTTAAATATCACTCCATTGAATGCTCCTCACCGAGATTTGGACTATTTACCTCTGATAGATGAAGATTTCCAAATACAAGACCTGTATTTTGATGAAAGTCCCCGTTTGAGCTTCTGTCACTGCAGAGACGAACACTCAAAGGGGCAAGATCTTATAGGGTTGTGGGAATCCAATCTCCCAAGGTATCTCATTCCCTCTGTTCATATTTTCCCTGAAATAATCCATCTTTGCCATGCCAATTATGATCCTAACCAGAGAGCAGTCTTATCCCCAAACTAGAATGTCCTTTTCCCAATTACTGCTCAGTCTAACACAGTAAAAGGACACAGTAAAGAACAGTCAAAGAGTATCAGGATTAAAGAGTATCAGTGGTTAAAGTGTATCAGGTAAAAGTCAGAGTGAAAGTAAAAATGAAGTTACAGAGCGGTCAAAGGTAAAACAGTAACAGTAATTACAGAGGCAGTAAAATGGTAAAAAGAGATGAAAATACTTTCACCAACATTGAAGTTTATCTAAAGTGAAAGTAAAACAGTCAAAGGAACAAAAAAGTGAAAAGATGAAAAATACAACAAGAAGGAACATTTTTGCAGAAATTGCATATTTTAGTCATAGTTTTGCAGAAACTATTGTGCCCAATACAAGATGAATTTTGCCAAACTGAAGGATTTTTATGTTCTTAAGAGTATCATCTACAAAAACCTCTCTCACTTTCCTAACAGCTATTATGGTTTTGGAAATATTAAACAATGTTGAAAAGCACTTTTTGCAGAAAATTACAGTCAAGTCATCATTTTGCAGAGAATATTGTGGCCAATTAGAAATACATTGTACAAAACTGAAGGAGGTTTTGGTTCCTAAGGGACCCATCTAAAAAAACCTATCTCACTTTTTGCACAGTGATTTCAGAATGAGAGATACATGCACATCTTTAGAGGCTATTTTTCAGACTCTGTAAAACTCTGTTTTACACATATTTTTTACAGAGAATATTATGTACAGCTGGAGAGGAATTTTGGGAAACTGAAAGAGGTTTATCTCACCAACATATTAATCCACAATAACCTCTTTCACGTTTTACATATCTATTACGGATTGAGAAATACGAAGATATCATTGGACCCTAAGTTTGCAGAATTGTTGGAGCAGATTGCACAAAGAAAGGAAGTAGTTAGTGACTTGGATGCCTCATCATCAACTAAGAGTTGGATCAGATTCGAATTCTCCTCTTTGTCATCACCTATCCATCAAAAATAGTGCCAAATAGTTTGAGTGTCCTTTACTTTAGTTATATTTATGTAAATAGTTGGAGAGATTTGTGAACCAATTTTGATATTTGTTTCAAGATATTTTAGTTTAGAATTTGTATAAATACTCCACTCTTGGAAGCATTTGGGGTGGATTCTATGACTCTGCTGTAACATTGAGGTTTTCGGAATAAAAAGCTTTTGGACAAATTTACTTGTGGCTTACTGGATGACGTTTTGAAGCACTGGACTTGTTGCAGGATTCATGTGTTGGACTTCCAGTTCAATAAGTTTTCCAACCCTTGTGTTTAAATTTTATATTAGTTTATGTTATCATCATATCCATTTCTGAATAGTTTACATAAAGGATTGAAACAGAATTTTCTTAATTGTACTCTGTTTTCAAATGTGATTATTCTCGATGTTTTCTTCTGGATTAGTTATAAGCATGAATTCTTAATTGCTCATGTTTTGCTGATTCAATATTGTTGATTACTGTAACAAAGAATCATTCATTGCTCTTTGCTTGTAATCATTTCTCTTCTTCCTCTTGAATATGGTGAAAGATTCTTAGTTGCCTTTCATCCCTTCAAGACCATCCATCCACTTTAAATTTTAAGGATTGTTCTTTGTCTAGCTATCTTGCCCTGTAATACCATCTTGTGTTCAGAAAAGAAATCCAGTAAAACCATCCTTAGACTCCATAGCCCAATGGACTGAAAGCCCTCAACCTTGCCCTTAGTTTGTGGATTCCACCATTTTCCCAAAACAAACTTTGCATCTATAACTAGCCTAAAATCATTCAAAAAACAAAGATAAATCATAAAGAGAGAGCCCTCTCTGGATGCAAATTGGCTAGATTCTGCATCTAAAAGATTGGTTTGTGGTTACCTCGGGTATACTTTCCTCTTACACAACTTCTAGGAAAACCTGAGTGATAACAGACTCCAGTTGGTAAGTACACTCAATAAGGAAGGCGATTGGACTGCAAGATCATCTTTCTTGACACATCATCGAGCACAACAACACATCCTTAAAATCTAAGAAGTATACCCTATATTTCAGTGTGGTTATTTATTACTTAGTCATGGTCATTGACACCTCAAGAAAAGTTGTATTTTTCAATAAAAATCATCATTTATGGGTCATTTAAATATTTTTAGTGAAGTAAATGGTGTTAGAGTACTATTAGGTTTTAAACTCTTTGTAAACACAAATATCTCTATATTCTATCCTCGTAATCAGTTCCTTTTTGGATAAGGTGTCTTTAGTAGTCTCAAGGGTCTAGCCCAAGTGGAAGAATTCATGTAGAAGTTGTATAATTCTATAAATAGGGAGATCAGAGAACTAGAGAGGATTGATCGATGTTATTCCAAATGATACGTTTGTAATATTTTCTAGTCACAAATATACAGTTGAAAAAAGCTTCTTTCAGACCTGAGATCCTTCATGTACTCTGATGTGTGTTTGTCTTATCTACATTTTTAATGTACATTCAGTTTAATTTATGTATAATCACTTGTAATTCATGGTTAAACATGCTCGAACTTCTTTTATGCATCTAATTTGCTATTAAAGTTATTTATTTTTTTATGAGAGTACACATGCCTTAGATTCCATGAAATAGTTTTTATGTAATGGAGTTCCACACAGAGTCCATGCCCAATGGTAGCTCATAAATCACATCCTTCACCTACTAAAAACCATTCAAAACACACTCAAGAGTTATCCATCTTTGTTTTAAGCATTTTCTATTGAACATTATACATTTCCTTGAGAGAGCCCTCTTAAGCTGGAAGCGCTAACTTCTAACCATAAGTGGCTTGAAACAGTTACACTAAATTGACTGTTGAGCAACCCAATCAACCTCAGTTTGGTGATAAAATTTTGGTGCGTTTGCAGGGAGACTGAAAGTCATATCATCCTGGGTGATTCTTGTCAAAGGAACTGAGCTCTTGAAGGTGGTAGGAGATCAGACAATTCAAAGGGTATAATTCTACCTTGACGACTCCATTCTTGAAGAATTTAGAAATTCATAGCTTCATGGTAACATTACGAGAAATGAGAGACTTAGATGCAACTACAATTTTTTCAAGGTATGCATGTGTGGAATTTTAAAAAATTTATGGATTTCCAAATATTTTTCCCAAGGATGCATATCTTTTAAGTATTTTCCCTAAGTTTGATGGCGAAGATTTAAGCTTGAATTTAGAGCATGTATCAAAGTTTCATGACTTTATCGAGCTCCTTAGATTCAAAAAATAAGATGCATTCATTAGGCTTTTATATGATTCATTCCAAAGAAAGTGTAAAAGCTAGGTAGAAAGCTTACCTGCTAGATTTATTAAACCATTTTCAAATTTTTGGCTTATTTTCTTGGAAATAGGGATGGAGAAGATAGAATTTGTGGCAGACTCTCTTTCCATTCTGGAGTTCACAGGATGGTGCTATCATGTAGAAGTTTGTGAGAATTTTTCTTCATCGTTGTATTTTTATTTAAAGTCATATAAAGGAAATCCCGAAAATAAGATCAGATTTTTGGGTGAATTGGCTCATGAGCTTGAAAATATATATTGAAGATGTTGAAGCTCAAATTCAATATTATCATTTAAAAGATCATATGTAGCCTATTGAAAGTTTTTTCCAACCAAAATAAGCATATGAGCTATTGTCTTTTGACATCAAGATGAAAAAATGTTTTGTTTTAAAAAATAGATCTGATGACACACAACTGAAAGTATATGATGACATGGAAAATAAGTGTGAAGTGTTCAGCTATGAGGAATGATTTTCTCAAAATTTTGAAAATATTCATAAAAAATATCATATATTTATTGATCCTGTAGCAAACTATATGGAGAATGTTTTCAGCCTAAGCTTTCAACCATTTCTTCACTGTAACAAACAGATCCCTTGTGAGCTACCATTATATTTTCAAGTTTCGATTTTATTGGTGCATAGTCAAGCAATCCTTTTATTTAGTAGCTACTTGATTGGCTTCACTGGAATTTTTGTGCCATACGATTCAATAGTTTCTCAACAGTATAGGGTAGGTAGGCGTGTGTGTGAATAAGCTCAAGTATTCGGAGCATCTTTTCAGCATGCACATATTTAGTTTTTTTCTTGGATTGTAGTTTTCAACAAGTTTGAGCCCAAGGAGAAGGCCATAAATTATTGAATAAGACTTCATCAAATTCATAATTTTCATTTTTTTTCAAAGTAAGGCACTGGAGCTACTGGTTCTTTGTTGCACCATAGGGGCGCAACATCCCCAGTGGAGCCACTATTATCCTTAATAAAAATTAGGGTTTTTTAGGAACATCTTTTTGAGTTAGGTTAGGTTGTTGTGGTCAAATAAATTCATGAAATTGATTAAATTTCATGTTTTCTATATGGTATTAAAAGGTTTAAGTGGTCATTGGTCATGTGACTAAGGTATTTTGAAAGGTAAAATTGATAAATCTGAATGCATGGGTTAATTAAGTCATTTCTTGACACTTGGCACCTTTTTCCTGAGTCCACATTGTTTTCTATGCAAAACAAGTTGTTTTCACTACAGACTCACCTCACAGTTATATAGAAAAACTATCATCCCACCAATTGAATTAGCTACGAAATTATGTTTTTCAACTAACGGTAATGGGATCGGTTTTCTTTCGTATTTGTAGTGATTAGAGGTCAACTGGTCATCATGTGCATATATATTGTGAGTTATCATTTGATGTATTGTAAGCTTGGCAATCATCACACCACCATCATTCCGTTTGTCCTCCAATTTTTTTTCCTAATTTAGAATTCATCCATTCGAGCAATATCACATACTTTTCAATCCTTGTGAGATCCTTGATCCATTGCAAAAAAAATTCTCTTTTATCTTTTGTATAGTTGTTGTCTTAGGTTAGTTTCCACCTATATCAAAAAAGTAGCTTGCTTTAATATACATTTTTTGCAGGTTTCAAGAGTTCAAGCAGGGAAATGTTGTTTTGGAGGACATGGCTTCATAGAAGAAGACCAACAAAGGAGGTTTAGTAGTCAAATATGAGCCTGTGGACCTAAAACTAGTTATGGAGGATCCAAGTTTTTCTCAAGCCTTCACAAATGTTGGTTGCATGAGATATTGTCAAAAGCTATAGGGATACCATGCACAAGTCTCCAAATATTTTTTTGTCAACTTTGTTGGCACATCTTCAAAGGTTCGCATATTAAGTTTCACAATTTCCCTTGACACCATTTCTCAAGCAACAAAAATTCCGAGGTCAGGAGAAGAACGGTTCAAGGCCACCAAGTTAAAATTGTAGAATTTAGATGAATTTTATAATAAGGAGCATGTAGGAGTTGATGTGACCTCAGGTATACCGAGGAGCTGCCTTAAGGAAAATTATTCAAAGTTGTTGGTCATAATACAAAATTATTATACATGTGAGGATAGATCTCACATGATCCACTAGTATCATTTCAGGCTCTTACTCCACTTGACAGGTAAACAACTCCTAAATCTTCCATTTTTTATTTTCAAAAGCTTGGGTAAGATGTAAGATAAAGTGCAAGCCAGACCTTAGAGTAGTGACACATCAATATTTCATCATGGCTTGATCAAGTTGTTGGTTATGGAAGAATTGAAGAAATTGAATATGAATTGGGCTACCTTTCTATTTTTAAGTGGTTATGATGTAGATGTGCTTACTCCAAAGGAGAAACCCAAGCCAAAGACAAGCACTCCCAAGAAGGATAAAGATGCCATAGCTAAAGCAGAGGTTTGACATGAAGAAAAAGTACAACCTATAGAATATCCCATGGAGGTAGAGATTCAACATTTGCAGGAAACAGTGGCACCTCAGTCAACACCTACAAGTAGCAAGCTCAAATCTGACACAAGGGATCATAGGAGAATTACCAAGAGTCAAACAAAAGGAAAGGGTAAACTTGAAGACATTTTGCACGTCATTGGTATTGAGGAGAAATCTGTGGTAAAACCTGCAGAGATTAAAGGAACCAAAATGCAGAAGAAGGGTGTCACAACACAAAAAGTTTGATTTCTTCAGTGAGGGTTCAGGTTTTGTCTTCAAGCCTAGAAAACCTTTTACCATGTCACAACTCTCATAGGGAAGAAAACCTGATAAGAGGAACAAGGAGACAAAAAAAAAATTAGAAGCACATTATGGAAGAGATCATTGAGATATCCCCAGCTGAAGCAGAAATGACCAAGTCACATAAAGGAAAAGGTCAATTCCAAGATAAATCTGAAGTGGATATTATTAGAGAGAAACTTAAAGAAGCTGATGGCAACACTTCCTTCAACACTTCCTCCCCCTTTCAATATACGAAGTTTCTATCTTCCTATGCTTTCTTTTCCTCCCCCTTTGACATCAATGGCAAAGGGTTACACCTTTTTCCAGTGTATTTTCCATGATTACCTTATTAGAGTTATACATAAGCATTCTTCATTCTATCCACATATCTTGCGGGGACTCCTGTTCCATTTGGTGTATAAGCATTGTTAGGAGAGCACTCTGGGAATGATTGAACTTATATGTATATACACAGTAAGATGATACCATCCCAAAGCATATACTCCTTGCACTTGTATAATGTTGAAAGTGATGATAATGACACTCCATAAAACAAAATGTACTAGACTTATATAAACAGAAATGCATCATTGGAATAATACTAAAATACTAAGAATTCTCCATACGATATATAAATTCTTCTCCAAATATACATCAGTCTATATTATGATCTTCATCTGAGATACATATATGTTGAGGAAGATTGTATATGGAATATGTCTTCTTCTACAATACACATCTATAGTACACATCTGTTCAAATATGATTATTCCAATATATCTTTTGTAGCCACGGTTTAAATTTACTACCAGATTCAAGGATGTCTTTCCACAAAACTTGGTTCATAAGCCATCCACTCATACTTTCTTTGTAAGGGATTCTCAAATTCACACAAATACCACTGTTACATAACTTTTAGGTGTAACACATGCTTAAGGAATACTAATGGTTAGAGCTTGATATATCTGATCTCTGCGGTATACATTTATGCCAAAAGTGTCTATGCATAAAAGGCCACGAGATGATATGATGCCCATGTTGGAAATGTTTTCATTGACGGAAAAGGAATTGGCAAAGACAGGAGAAGCACCTAAACTATCCATAAGGCAAAAGAGACGAAGAGGTAGCAGAGGCAGCAGATGAAATAGTTTAATATAGATTACAAAAGGGAGAGCTGCCAAGAAGAGACAAGGTAATAGATTGAAGGAAAAATTGACTATCGGGCCAAGAAATTAGAAGATCTAGCCGTCATATTGATAATGGATCCTTGTGTAGTTGAGCTCGAGTCCAATAAGTGAGGGGTATGGAAACCAGAGTGATAAAACCTGTGTTAAGAAGGGATTGTGTGAAATTGAATCCTGCAATTCCAAAACAACACTGTATAACCAATGCATGTTAAACTGGGTCTAGAGTTAGTGTTAATATGAAGAAATCAGCGTTGAAATGGTGCGAGGAGTAGCCTGGAACCAAGAGGGCGGAACCCCAAGGAGAAATCAGTGAACGTGGTTTGGAGCAAACTCGGTGGTATTGATCGCACCACCTTCGTCGAGTAAGTGGTATTTACGAAATTGCAGCGATTCCATTCAGTATTCAACACATGTCCCAAGAGAATTTTCAAAACCTCCCTTTAAAGTGTGCCATCGCGCGTTAAAGCTAATACCAGGACACCAGGCGATATCCAGGAGAACTGTTGATTTGGGGCAGAGCCATCAGACGGTGGCCGCTTGATGAAGATGCGCGAACGTTAGACATGGTACGACATGAGTAATTGATTGGAAAATAGTTTATATATATGTGGGCCCAGAGTATATTAAGGTCGTTTATTTTAAAAGCGTCGGATATTAATACAAGGCTCCAAAGGATTAAAACCTTTAATATAAAGGTTCGGCGGTAGAATATAAATCTCGAGATATATATTTTTAAATTTCCCAAGGTACGAACATTCGAAAGCCAGAGTTTATTAATAATCGGGAATATGCATATGAATGCGTTGAGCATGGTTAAAGATTTACAAATGGGGTCATAACTTTATGGCTTAGGAAGCCCTCGAAACAATTTAATGACTAACAGATTTGTTTAAATATCAAAGCTTCTTCATAAGATAAATTGTTTATAAAATCCAAAGGGTTGTAACCTTAATCCTAAGGTTTTATGGCAGAATTAAAGTGAGGATTTCAATAATTGTGACTATATTTATTTATCAATTTCCTTGAATTTGATAAAAAAATTTAAAAAGAAGTTGAAGGGCCACGAGGGGTAATCTAAAGAAAGTTCTAACAAAGGAATACCATTAGCGGATTAATGGTTTTCGTCTCATGGTATGGTTAAAGGAAAAACTATATAAGAAGAAGAAAATAATAGAGAACAGGGTGTGCATGGAGTGGTGGCTAACGAAGAATTTCTCCAAGGAATATCTGTATGGGTGAGCTCTGTTCTTAACTAATAAATCTGAAACGATGATACACCCATGGATGTAATGATCTGGAAATGATGAATCTCTGGTTTCAGTCAATTGATGAAATAATGAAGAACCTAAAAGGGTTGTGAATAAATACTTTGCACTGAAATATATCTGTATGGAATGGGTAACAGATTGCTGAGTTAAAGATGTATCTCTGAAGAAATTAAATAATTCAGGCGGCCTGCAAGATATGTTGTATGAAAGTGAATGAACTGTGGTCTGCAGTGAAGCTGAGGGTCGAAGCCTTTAGTGAGGGGGGTTGTAGCTCCCTTCCAGTAGTAACTGGTAAACAAGAGCAGGGGGTAGTAGCTCCCTTCCAGGAGAGGCTGGTAAATGAGAGAAGGTTGTAGCCTTCTGCAGGTGGGTGCCTGTGTGCTGGTATGAGTCTGCACCAGCATAAAATTGTAAGAAGTTTTCTCCATAATAAAATTGAAGACTGAGATTACAGCAGTGGTGGTTTTCTCCCGAATTGGGTTTCCACTTTAAATCTTGGTGTTCATATGTGTTTTTATGTTTGTTCTGTTATTTAAGTTCATGCTTAATGCTTATCTAATGCTATGCTCTAAGTAAAGATATAATAATATATCGAACATACCTGTTGGATGCAGTATTGTAACATATGGTTTTAAGAGAAAGGAAAAGAATTATTGTTCAACCCTAAATACTGATTCACCCCCCCCCCTCTCAGTATTTTTCTCAACAATTGGTATCAGAGCAGGTCCTTCTGAGAAAGATTAACCGCTAGAGGGAAGATTGAGCAAGGTGAGCAATCAAGATGGAACAACATCTATCAGGCCTCTGCTCTTTAACGGAAACAATTTAATCTTCTGGAAAACAAGGATGAGATCCTATCTTCAGTCTCTGGGAGCATAGGTATGGGAAATTTTTGAACAAGGATATCAATATCCAGCTGTAGTTCCAATAGATCCGACGGAAAGAAAGAATTATGAAAAAAATGCAAAGGAGATCAATGCTCTATTGGGAAGTCTAACTGAATCAGAATTTGTCAAAGTCATGCAACTGAATACAGCCAAGGCAATATGGGACAAAATCATTCTAAGTTATGAAGGTGATGCAAATGTAAAAAGTGCTAAACTCCAAACTCTCAGAATTCAATATGAGAATCTAAAAATGGATAATGAGGAGAGCATTGAAAATTTCTTTCTACATCTTGATGATATTGTAAATCGTATGAGAAATCTGGGAGAAAAAATAACCGAATATACCTTGGTTGAGAAAGTCTTAAGATCACTAATGACAAAATTTGAGTCAAAGGTTTTTGCTCTTGAAGAAAAGCAGGATCCTCAAAATCTTACTGTGGTGCAACTTCGGGGCATGCTAACTGCATATGAAATGAGAAGAGGAGGACCTTCTGAAGTCAAAGAAGCAGTCTTTAGAACTTCTACAAAAGGGAAATAAGTACAAAAAAAAGAAGGATCAGGATATATCTCAGAAGAAGATGAGATAAAATTTGTAAAGAAACTTCAACTTGGCACAGGATGGTTGAGAGGTAAGCTTCCTTTGAAATGTTTTGATTGTGGAAGAGTTGGTCATTATGCTGCTAAGTGTCCTTATAAAGAAACACATAAAAAAGGGGAGGAATTAGCAAGAAGGAATAAGAATAGCTTTAGCACTAGAAAGAGTTACTATACTCATGAAGATAGTGATGGGTTATCTGATAGTGAGGAAGAATGTGAACAAGATCTTAGACTTCTCATGGCTTTTGAAAAAGAATCCAGAGATGAAAAGGATACTTTTGTGGATGCTCTAGAAGATAGTGATTTTCTTGATGAAAACAATAAACTCAAAATCTGCTTAGAAGAGAGTAAAATAATCATAGAAACTCTGAAAAATCAGCTTGAAGAAAAGGAGAAACATAATGAGAAATTAGAGTGTGAAGTAGTAAGTCTAAGAAAAGAGCTTGAGAAAATAAAGACTCTGAATCTTAGATTTGCTAAAGGATCTGAAACCTTAGATGATATTATCAAGGTACAATGTTCTCCTCTTATAAAGATAGGTCTTGGATATATCGAAGAATCTTCTCAGGCTTCAGCATCAAATTATCTAAAAGTAGTTACAACTGGTTTACAACATGCTGCCACTCAGCAAGGGAATAAAGAATCTTTACAAGAAAAGCGTGATCATCTCAATTCAAAGAACACTAACAGGAATGTCTTTCAAAGAAACACCAATCAACAAGTAAATCCATATAAGAGATTTTATGATCGCAGAAATTTCTTCTTCAATGGACAATGTTTCTCATGTCACAATTTTGGTCATAAAGTTGTTCAATGTGTTGCGTATAAAACCATCATGACTAGAGAATCAAGAAAGAAAAGGATTGATATTGAAACAAAGAAGAATACTTATAACAACTTTTATCCTCTTCAAAATGAATTTGAATGTGCTTATTGCAATAACTTTGGCCATGAAGAATCTGAATGCAGGAGCAAATTTTAGCTAAAAGAACATGTTCCTTCAAGCTCCAAAGTATGGAAAAAGAAGGAAGTACAGGTTGAAAATTATGGCATAGCGTTATTTGCAGAAGATGAAGAAAACCAATGGTACATTGATAGTGGATGCTCAAGGCACATGATAGGTGATAAAGACAAACTTCCTGCATATAGTTCTCTAGAAAAGCAAAAGAATGTTACATTTGGAAATGATACTCCTGCAGTGATTAAGGGAAAAGGGTCTGTTTTCCTAAGAGAAAAGGTGAAAGCTAATGAAGTCATGTATGTGGATGGATTAAAGCATAACTTGTTAAGTGTAAGTCAAATGTGTGATCAAGGAACTAAAGTTGTCTTTAGTTCAAAAGAATGTGTGGTGCGTGATCTTGATACAGGTAAAATAATTATAAAAGGGAAAAGAACTCCAAACAACCTATATATATTGAATAAATGCAAAGAACAATGTTATTTGAGTAAATATTTATAAAATTGGCTATGGCATAGAAGGTTGGGGCATCTGAGCTTCTCTCAAATCAACAAATCTAGCAGACTTAAAGCTGTTCGTGATCTTCCCAATATTACTCTACCTGAAAATATCATATGCAAATATTGCCAATTCGGCAAGAAAACCAGAGTACAGTTTAATGCCAAGGAAGGATCATCAAGTAAGCCTCTTGAACTCATTCATACTAACATATGTGGACCTATGAGGAAAAATTCACCACGTGGTGAAGAATACTATATCTTATTCATTGTTGATTTCTCTAGAATGTGTTGGATTGGGTTGTTTAAACACAAAGATGAAGCATTTGAGAAATTTAAGATCTTCAAAGTACTAGTTGAGAATGAGTTAGATCTAAAAATCAAGTGTCTCAGATTTGATCGAGGAGGAGAATATACATCCAATGAATTTCTATAATTTTGTGAACAACATGGCATAAAAAGATAGTTTTCTGTAGCTGGCACTCCACAACAGAATGGTGTTGCAGAAAGAATGAACAGAACAGTTCAACAAATGGCTAGAGCTATGCTTGATGATTCTGGAACACCTGACACTTTTTGGGGAGAAGTAGCACATACAGCAGTAAACATTCTCAACAAAGCACATGTTCGTGTAAATAGTGATTAAACTTCATATGAACTCTGGTATGGTAATCCTCCCACTATAAATCATTTTAGAATTTTTGGGAGCAAATGCTTTATCAAGAATAATGATGAAAAACTTGGCAAGTTTGAACCCAGAGTAGATGAAGGAATATTTCTTGGTTACTCCTCGAGGATTAGGGCATAAAAATGTTACAATAAAAGACTTCGGAAGATTATTGAATGTATTTATGTTGTTATTGATGAGTCTCCTGCAGCTCCAAAAGAAGAAAAGCAAATAACAGATGAAGATGATGATGACATGTATCCTTCTGCATCAAATAGTAATGATACAAACAGTGAACCCAGTGAAGAACCCGAAGATGATTTTTCAGAAAAGGCTCCATCTAGATATGTTCAAAAGAATCATCCAGAATCTCAAATTTTGGGAGAAAAGGGATCATGTGTACAAACAAGAAGGACTCTTGTGGGATCTTCTAGCAATATGGCATTTTTGTCCACTATTGAACCTCACAGTGTTAATCAAGCTATCAAAGATGAATGTTGGATCCAAGCCATGAATGAAGAGCTTGATCAAATTGAAAAGAATCACACTTGGGAATTAGTACCAAGACCTCATGACAAAAATGTCATTGGAACTAAATGGATATTCAAAAACAAGTTAAATGAGAATGGGGATGTTATAAGAAATAAAGCTAACTAGTTTGCAAGGGGTATGCTCAACAAGAAGGTATAGACTTTGAAGAAACCTTTTCTCCTGTAGCCAGACTTGAAGCCATAAGAATGTTTCTTGCTTTTTCAAGCTTCCAACAAATCAAAGTTTATCAAATGGATGTTAAATCTCCTTTTCTCAATGGTGATCTAGAAGATGTAGTTTATATAGAACAACTAGAAGGATTCATTTTGGCAAATTATGAAAAACTTTTTTGTAGACTTAAAAAGACTCTATATGGTCTCAAACAAACTCCAAGGGCATGGTACTATCGTCTTGACAAATATCTTCATCAACAAGGATTTTCAAAAGGATCTGCTGATAGCAACTTATACACAAAAACTGAAAATGAAAAACTATTAATTGTGGTTGTATATGTTGATGATATCATTTTTGGAAGTAATGAAAAGTCTATGAGTCAGAAATTTGCTTCTGATATGCAGCAAGAATTTGAAATTTCTTTACTTGGGGAACTAACATTCTTTCTTGGATTGCAAGTGCAACAAGCAACAGATGGCATTTTCCTAACACAAGCAAAATACCTTAAGAAAATCCTAAAGAAGTATGGCTTGGAAGATTGAAAACCTGTAATTACACCAATGATAACTGGATGTAATCTCAGTTCTAGTGATGATTCCCCCACGGTGAATCAACCAGAATACAGATCTATGATAGGAATTCTACTTTATCTCACTGGGACAATACCAGACATTATGCATGAGGTTGGGATTGTTGGACGATTTCAAGCCAATCCAAAAGGGTCTCACCTTCAAGCTGTGAAAAGAACATTCAAATATCTACAAGAAACTCAAGATTTTGGACTATGGTATCCAAAGAATGTTGAACTTACTCTTCATGCATTCACTGATGTAGATTGGGCTGGAAGTGTTGATGATCGGAAAAGCACTAGTGGTGGTGCATTCTATATGGGGCCCCGGTTAGTATCTTGGTTTAGTAAGAAGCAAAGCTCCATTGCCTTATCTATAGCAGAAGCAGAATATGTGGCTGCAGCATCATGTTGCACTCAACTTCTTTGGATGATGCAAAATCTACAAGACTTTCAAATCAAATGTTCACCTCCTATCTCTATTATGTGTGATAATACAAGTGCCATCAGTATCTCAAGGAATCCTGTTATGCATTCCAAAACCAAGCACATTCCCATCAAATATCACTTCTTACATGAACAAGTGCTTGAGCAAAAGGTGAAATTGGAGTATGTTTCCTCCAAAGAACAAGTTGCTGATATATTTACCAAACCTCTACCCAGGGAAGATTTCGAATATTTTAGACAAAAACTGGGAGTAGTCTCTGCCATGCAGAGGATCAGGACTACCTAAATACAAAAGATTAAATTGGTTGTGAGGTGGTGTTAGGCATCTCTGAATGCACAGGCTCAGGGGGAGCATTAGTCATATGAAAAGGATGAATTGCTGATCATATTATGTTTGAAGATGCAGCATGATCTCAGGGGGAGCATGACATTGTGGGTTCAAAGGTTCTTGATCAAACTCTTCGCCATTGATGTCAAAGGGGGAGGAAGAGAAACAAAGCGCTTCTATAAGGTCATCAGAGGAAGAGTATTGCCATCAATGGCAAAGGGGGAGATTGTTGGAAATGTTGTCATTGACGGCAAAGGAATTGGAAAAGACAGGAGTAGCACCTAAACTATCCATAAGGAAAAGGAGACGAACGGCAAAGGAATTGGCAAAGACAGGAGCAACACCTAAACTATCCATAAGGCAAAAGAGACGAAGAAGTAGCAGAGGCAGCAGATGAAATAGTTTAATACAGATGACAAAAGGGAGAGCTGCTAGGAAGAGACAAGGTAATAGACTGAAGGAAAAATTGACTGTCGGGCCAAGACATTAGAAGATCTATCCGCCATATTGATAATGGATCCTTGTGTAGTTGAGCTCGAGTCCAATAAGTGAGGGGTATGGAAACCAGAGTGATAAAACCTATGTTAAGAAGGGATTGTTTGAAATTGAATCCTACAATTCCAAAACAACACTGTATAACCAGCGCATGTTAAACTGGGTCCAGAGTTAGTGTTAATACGAAGAAATCAACGTTGAAATGGTGCGAGGAGTAGCCTGGAACCAAGAGGGAGGAACCCCGAGGAGAAATCAGTGAACGCGGTTTGGAGCAAACCCGGTGGTATTGATTGCACCACCTTCGTCGAGTAAGTGGTATTTACGAAATTGCAGTGATTCCATTCAGTATTCAACACCTGTCCCAAGCGAGTTTTCATAACCGCCCTTTAAAGTGCGCCATCGTGTGTTAAAGCCCGCACTAGGACGCCGGGCGATATCGAGGAGAACCGTTGATTTGGGGCTGAGCCATCAGACGGTGGCCGCTTATGAAGATGCGCGGACGCTAGACATGGTACGACGCGAGTAATTGATTGGAAAAACGTTTATATATATGTGGGCCCAGAGTATATTAAGGTCATTTATTTTAAAAGCGTCGGATATTAATACAAGGCTCCAAAGGATTAAAACCTTTAATATAAAGGTTCAGCAGTAGAATATAAAGCTCGAGATATATATTTTTAAATTTCCCAAGGTACGAACATTCGAAAGCCAGATTTTATTAATAATCGGGAATATGCATACGAATGCGTTGAGCATGGTTAAAGATTTACAGATGGGGTCATAACTTTATGGCTCAGGAAGCCCCCGAAACAATTTAGTGATTGACGGATTTATTTAAATATCAAAGGTTCTTCATAAGATTAATTGTTTATAAAATCCAAAGGGTTGTAACCTTAATCCTAAGGTTCTGTGGTGGAATTAAAGTGCGGATTTCAATAATTGTGACTATATTTATTTATAAATTTCCTTGAAATTTATAAAAAAATTTAAAAAGAAGTTGAAGAGCCACGAGGGGTAATCTAAAGAAAGTTCTAACAAAGGAATACCATTAGCGGATTAATGGTTTTTGTCTCATGGTACGGTTAAAGGAAAAACTATATAAGAAGAAGAAAATAATAGAGAACGGGGTGTGCATGGAGTGGTGGCTAACGAAGAATTTCTTCAAGGAATATCTGTATGGGTGAGCTCTATTCTTAACTAATAAATCTGAAACGACGATGCACCCATGGATGTAATGATCTGGCAATGATGAATCTCTGGTTTCAGTCAATTGACGAAATAATGAAGAACCTAAAAGGGCTGTGAATAAATACTTCGCACTGAAATATATCTGTATGGAATGGGTAACAGATTGCTGAGTTAAAGACATATCTCTGAAGAAATTAAATAATTCTGGCGGCCTACAAGATATGTTGTATGAAAGTGAATGAAGTGTGGTCTATAGTGAAGCTGAGGGTCGAAGCCTTTAGTGAGGGGGGTTGTAGCTCCCTTCCAGTAGTAACTAGTAAACGAGAGGAAGGGGTAGTAGCTCCCTTCCAGGAGAGGCTGGTAAACAAGAGAAGGTTGTAGCCCTCTGCAGGTGGGTGTCTGTGTGCTAGTTTGAGTCTGCACCAACATAAAATTGTAAGACTTTTTCTCCATAATAAAATTGAAGACTGAGATTACAACAGCGGTGGTTTTCTCCCGAATTGGGTTTCCACCTTAAATCATGGTGTTCATATGTGTTGTTTATGTTTGTTCTGTTATTTAATTTCATGCTTAATGCTTATCTGATGCTATGCTCTAAGTAAAGATATAATAAGATATCGAACATACCTGTTGGATGCAGTACTGTAACATATGGTTTTAAGAGAAAGGAAAAGAATTATTGTTCAACCCTAAATACTGATTCACCCCCCCCCCTCTCAGTATTTTTCTCAACAACCCATTGATAATCCATGCGGTAATTTCACTTCGGCTCGCAAAGATAGCCATAGTTACGATACCCTTCATACTCTCAGTTATTTTCATTGGGCTATCCACTTTTCTCGACAAAAATTCACAATATACAGAATCTGATTCTGGCATCATTAACCTTTTATACTAGTGGAGATGCGGGATCAATCAATTGTTTTATCACAACGTGTTTCAGGAAGACCTTTTCAATTTATTTAATCATAGTTTGAGATACATATTTTTCATAGTTTTATCATTAGTTTATCTACTTACCTCCAAAACAAAACACGACAAACTTCAACGTATTAACACTTGCAGAGATACCTAAAGTGTAATAATCCTATGTAGATCTTTACCAGCTCCATAGCTCTAGCTCTTTTGTGAGAACTTTTATGGGTTGCTCTCCCCCTGAGAAGTTTCTTCTTGTCTAACCTTAGTTGAATGTCTGCATTGCTTCCTAGAGAAGCTTCCCCTAAGCCTATGTTGAATTCATAATTTCATTAAAGTAATAGAATCCACTTTTTCTTCTTCTTCAATACTTTGTTGGGGTTCCTCATAATGTCTGCTTCTCCTTTTGATTCATAGTCTGGTCTGAAATGATTTGGCTCCATCATCTGTCTAGAGTTATTTAATGTATATGGTAGCGTAGAGTCTTTTGATTTGTGTCCAAGATTGTGGAATACATAACATCTTATTTTACCTAGGTACGTTAGAGATGATGTATAGAATTTTGTGCTCCTTTTTTAACATAGTTTACATTCAACAAACTTATGTCCAAATTCATTGCATGAATAACAATAGCCTTGGAAATGATTTGTGTACCTGGTGAAAGGTTGTCCTCTCCATTTTTTTTCTTGAGGTATTATTTTCATTTGCTACATGTTTTGTTGATTAAACTTGAGATTCCTAGTATTATATTGAGCTGCTACATGTCCATAATCATTTCATGAATAACAGTAGCCATGGAATTGATTTGTGAATCTGGTGAAAGCTTATCCTTTCCATCTGCTTTCTTGAGGAATTCATCTTATTGGCTTCATATTTTTCTTACTAGACTAGATTTGCTTTGTCTTACAGTATGCTACAATATGTCTAGGTTTGTGGCAGGCGAAGCATGTGATACTTCTCACAGGAGGAAGGAACCTCCTTTGACATCTTCCAAATTTGTTCAGTTCATCCTTAGGAGCATATGAGCTTTTTGTAGTTGACTATTTCTTCATTTCTATCTTTGTCACTTGAGGTTTCTTCTTTTTTCTATCTGATTCATTACCCATCATGGTCTTGCTAGTTTCTAAGTCTTTGGATCTCTTTTGGGTTGCTTCATAATCTCTTTCAATTTCTGCCTTCTTAGAGTTCTCCATGGAGGTAATCTCGTCTCCGAGAAGCTTACACAACTTGATCCTTTCTTCTATCAGTCTTCTAGCTACAATAATCTCAGATTGATAAGAGTTATCCTTTTCTTTTACAAATTTCACAAAAGTGATATCCTTGTTATCTTCAACCTTGGACTTACTATTTTCTCCTTCATAGCATATCCCGACCTTTATAAGAGGAAATATTTGAGCATTTAGTATTTTTTCCAACATTTCAGAGCTTTTTATTTGTGAAATATTCATAGTTAACTCCCTTTAGACCTTTTTTGATTTCTTCCTTAATCTTACAGCTTCTTCTTCCAACTTTTCACGCTCCTGATTTTTCTCCTTTACTTCCCTTTTTAGAGTATCCCCTATTTTCCTTGATTCTTCTAGTTCAAATTTCAATTTAATAAGGTCTTCTGAATTTGGTTCTATTTTTTCAATATTTCAAAAGAATCTCTTTCTGTTTCTTACTCTTAAGTTTAAGCCTTTCAATTTCCTTTAAGGAACTTACCAATTCCCCCTCAAGTTCTACCTTACCTTATTCTTCAGATTCTAGAGGATCATCTTCAATATCATCCATACCCATTAATTTGAATTATGAGATTCCATCTTCATCTGGGGATTCATATGATATTTCAGATGCACTACTATCTTACTAGGAAAAAAAGGTTTTTCTCTTAAATTTCTCCCCTTTCTGCATATTATAGGAGCTTCTTTTTTCTTTCCCTTTAGACTAATTCTCTGTTATATTATTGGCACATTTTGGCACATTGGCCCAATCTTCCATAGTTAAAGCACTTGAATGGAAGCTTACCTTTATGCTTACCTATGACTCTGTCCAGTCTTCTAACAAATTTAGCTTCTTCTTCATCTAGTTTTCTTCCAGCTAAAATGATTTAAAAATCTAGTCTTTCATATTGTATATCTCTCTCCTTGAGCTAGTTATTAATCATTCTTCCTAAACTCCTTGCCTCTTCAAGTTGTGTGTTCAGGCCAAAAATTACTTCCTTATATTCATATTCTCTCTCATCACATATTTTCACCAATGTCTTAAGGTCTTTTTTTAATTATTCAATCTTTCTATTTAAGTGAAGGCTGTGTCAAGTTTGGCTTTTTCTTCAACTGTAATTTTTTCATAGTAATCACAGTAATGTTCCCAACTAAGGAATAACTACACTATTGGGAATAACCTGATTTATTACTAATGTCGAGCTTCACCAAACCATGAGCATGGAAATGAAGAGCAGCTCATTGGTTGTCAAATAATATCACACCAGTAGATGAAATAACCTCAGCAAGATGTTGGCCTATATTCTCTTTCCCGGGTGGGGAAATGCAGCAATACAAGGCATGAAACTGGAACTCTGCAATGTATAAGATGTATAATGGTCCTGTTATGATGAATAAGATTAAAATATATATAATAAACATATATACATCATTTTCATACACAGCAGCAACTTTTACTTTGTTTCATGATCCGGAGAGTGGGGAAAAATGGTATTTTATGCCCTAAAAATGTTTTTCTCCAAATTTCAACTCAAAATAATTCTCCTAGCTATATTAAATAGCTCCTCCTTTCCCGACTAGGCTAGAAAACATTGATTTCCCATGACTTTGCTAAACAGAAATTTCTAAAGACAGTGAGAGCGTAATTACCATTAGGGTTTCTATAGAAAATGATGAAATAAGTCTGATATGAAGTCTATATTAATCAAATGACATAGAAATTTAGGTTTAACATCATTTATACAAAGAAAAAGACACCCGACAGGGGTTTCTGGGAAAATGCATGAATAACAAATAGCACTGCAGAAAATAACACATTTACTGCCTCTCTGTATTAAAAATGGTTTTATGTGACATGTAATATCATAATAATACAAATAAATTTCCCTAGGCCTCTTATTAGAACACCCGGAGGGAAATGAGCACCTCCTTGTCAAAGATTTGCATCAAATCAAAAGGGTGCAGTTTTGCTCCTGCTGCCCCTGCATCAAGGACGCAGTTTTCTGAAGATTACTGCACTGTAGTTGAATGTAGATGAATTTACTCAAGAAAAATACATAAATGAAGCTCTAATCATTCCCTCATAATACCTTAAGCAAGCTAATCTAAAGAGCGGATGGAATTCCCGCATGGGAATTCTTTGCACCAAGCAGTGCAACAACTCCGGCTAAACAGCTGAAGTATGAAATTGGTCTCCAGAACAAGAAATTTGAATACATGAATGAATCCCCTTTGATGCTATGCCTTCATTTTATCTTTGGTGAGCCTCCTCACCCCGGACCCCACACAAATTTGAGGTGACTTCTTCATGAAGCTTCCTCTTTCAAAACTGTGCTGCCCTAGCTTGCTTCCCTCCTCTTGTGGCTACGTTGTTGACTTGGTCAACTAATCCACCTCCAATGCCTCTTTTCACGCTATGGATCTTCAATCTAGTTGACATATTTGTCTTAGGCTGATCTTTGTTCACATTAAACCAGTTTTCTTAGGTGATCTCTTCCTCCTCAAGAATGCATGTTGACTTAGTCAAACTAGACTATGTCCTCATCTATTTTGCCCATGTTCACACTTGTAAGTGTAAATTTCAGCTCCTGAAGTAATCCCCTTCCTTCTTAAGGTGGTAATTATTCATATTTTTATTTTTAATGGGCTCCCTTACCCAATTATTCCTCTCCTTGGTGAAAGTAGCAAAATCTAATGTTCCAAATTGCTATGTGCAAATTTGGGAACACTACAATCCTCCCCTCCCAAATGTTGCTTGTCCTCAAGAAACTGCAAGGATAGGACTGAAGAGAATCCTCTTATCCCCTGTAGCAACCTCATAAGATAAAATCCTCCAAGGATCAAGGTGTTGCATCATCAATATATCTCCAAGTTGCCTCTCCCAAGTGTGCAAGCCATCTATTGGGGAACATCCCAAATAGCTAGCATGATGTGACAATGAAGCATCCATCGGGCAAAAATGGGTTGTTTGAAGGTCCTATTTGAAGAATGAGGGCTGACATAGATTGGGATTCATCATCTCCATTTGAATCTCTCTCCCCCAAGCTATCAATCAAACAAGATGAGTCACCCTCTAGTATGGCAACTCATGAAGGATCTCTTCCACCTTGAACTCCTGCAAAGAAGGTGGGTTGCATAGTGGAGTCAAAATGTGCATCTCGTGTTTCTTATCTCTCCACTTATGATATATATGGGGTTGATGCTGATATATGGCTGAGGTATAACGGTCTTCAAGAAAGACCCAAGTCACCCCATCAAATCCAACACCCATGAGGTGTCTCTACAAAGAAATCAAATCTCCCAAATGAGTCCTCTCACTTGAAGGCAAGATGTATAGCATGGCAATCAAGGTCTACCCACTATTCTTCCTGAAATATGTAGCTTGTATAATGGGAATAATTATCTTTCCATTGGGCCTCCTCACCTCTTGTGCCACTCCTCTAATGGTGCTTCCAACAATTAATGTTTTAGCAGCATAATATGGAAGCATAAACATGTAAAAACAAGGAGGTAGAACATAGTCCCAATCATGGAACCAATGCAGGGCATCCTTTTCCTACCTTAATACATAGTGCAAAAAGTGTGTTTTCAGCCACTTGTTTGCTGCCACATCCATTTTACAAAAGATAATCATGAAAGCATAATTTGGTGCCAATGATGCACACCGAAAACCATGTGGCATTCCCCCACAATCCACCAATAGAATGGCCATCATAAACACTACAAGTGGCCTCAAGTACATAACAATACAATATGGAAGAAGGAAATACCCCTCTTGGTATGATATTATACTCATAGAGACAAGGAAGTGTAAAATATAAAACAAAATTTTACCTCGTCCATCATGTACTTCGGTCATTGAGCTGAAATGGCTCAAGTGCAAATTCTCCCTTGTTGTAGGTGAGTAGGGAAGTGTTTGTGCCGACCTTTTCTTAATCTTCTGGGCTATGCATCTCTCCATATGCTGATATACATTCAATTGAATTCCCTTCCAAGTGAACTCCTCATTCGAGGGATGGTATGCATAGAAATGCATGGAAGGAAAGTTCACAAATGCTGCATGTAGATCTTCCTTCTTGTGCCTATGACTCCAAGCCAAGAAGATAAAAACATAATAAGGGATACTATCATCCATTACTTCCTCATGCTCCTTTTCTACCTACCTCCATGGTGCATTACTTGTGAAGTGGTATTGGGAACACTTCAGCAAGAAATCCAAGCTCCTAAGTGACAGCGCTACTAGCCTTTGGAGTAGGGCTACTGTCATCTCAAAGCTCAATTCTTTGACAAAGATTGTGTCAAAGATTCTTCCCAAGATGCTAGTGTAAATGTAGAGCTCCTCCCAAGATGAAGGTGCTGCTCTTTGCACTATGCTAGTGCCATCCCTCACTCCTGCAGCATCATGCCAAGTGTGAGAGTAATTATTCCCTTACTCTCTCCCAATCCTCCAACACAACAAATGACCTTGTTTGCTTACCATACCTCCATCATACAATCGATGTGGTGAAAACATAATGATCACATCATCATAATACACCCACACTCCTTGCTTCCACATGATGAAAGTATCCATCCAATCTTCCTTCCTCTTGTCCCTCCATGGAAAAGGATATGTCATAGGTTGACCAAACTCTCTCAAGAGTAGCTAACGCAACATTGCTTCTTGCTGCCCGGTGTCATAGACTTGCAAGAGGATTACCAACCTCTTGTCTCCCATCCACATCCACTCAAATTCATGTGGATGCCTCCTATCTTTTTCCATCTTGGAATTCCTCCAATGAGGTCTACCATCCTCCCATATCAAACCTTTCTCTTTGCATTTCATAAGGGGTTGAAATGCAACTCCTTGGAGACCTCCAAGAAAATTTCTCTCATCAATGATTATCTTGGACCCATAAGGATCCAAAGGGGCTGAAAGCAAAGCCTCCTTACTTCTACCTCTTGACAGTGCTGTAACTCTCCTCTAGGGTAAATTTGTTGCCTCATACTCCATCTCAATGTTCATGACTCCCTCCAAAAGATCACACTTCAACCTCAAGGATTTTGTGCAACTCATCAGGGGTCCATGAGAATGATGGTCCATTTGTTTCTTGAACCATTCAATTCTACATAATGCAGTGCAATATTGTTTCTCTACCCAGCAACAATTTTTGATATTGGGCCATATGAAAACATATTTCCACACATCTTAGAAATATTTTCTGCAATAAGTAAAAGTGGAAATATTCCCATACCTTGGTGAGATGTGGGAATCTCTTGTAGAGCTGTAAAGGCTCTTCCCTCTAATGTAATGGTTGCCCCAACTGCTGACGTAGAAATCTGCTCTTCCAAGGCTGTGACAATGCTGGTACTTGTCTCTCCCCATTATGGTGTGGACCCTCTCTCCTATGATCTCTCTTCATCAAAAGTTCTGATCAGCTCTTGAGTGAACTAAGAAAAAGAAGTCACTCTTGTGTGGCTTAAGTGACTGCACCACCATGCATTGGCTTCACCCTCCAGGTGCAACGCTGCAACTTCTACTACCTCCCTCTCTTCCACTGGATGAATTAGGAATAATTCCTCAAGATTTCTTGCCCAAGTTTTTTCTGTAGTTGACCCATCAAATTTTGACAATAGGAATCTATTGCCTTTAAGCTCACTTTGGTTGCAGGGTCTTTTCTCTTCTCTCAGTTGAATAAACTGAAGAAAATCTAGGGTCTTTCTGAAAGCCCTAGGTTGGCACTTGTATTCTACCAAATATCCACTTAGTATTTCATGCTCTAAGTGGTCTCTTTTCTCTTCACCTCCTCTATGAGAACAGGAAGTGCATGCATCTTTTTCTTCCTCTTGAAACCTAGAGGTTTCACTGCAGTTCTCTCCTCCTTGAAACCCTTTTGGAGTTTCAATGCATTTCTCTTCTTCTTTCTTCTTGGATATAAAATTGGATGAAATTAAGCTCATCCTCTCCATAATTTTTTTCTCCTCTCCTTCTTATCTTCTGATCGGATCTGAAATCCACGGGCTGAGCCAAGATGGCAGCTTTGATACCACTGTAATGTTCCCAACTAAGGAACAACTACACTATTGGGAATAACCTGAGTTATTACCAATGTGGAGCTTCAGAAAACCATGAGCATGGAAATTAAGAGAAGCTCATTGGATTTCAAATAACATCACACCATCAGATGAAATAACCTCAACAAGATGTTGGCCTATATTCTCTTTCCTGTGTGGGGAAATGCAGCAATACAACGCATGAAACTAGAACTCTGTAATGTATAAGTTGTATAATGGTCCTATTATTATGAATAAGATTAAAATATATATAATAAACATATAGACATAATTTTCATCTACAGCAGAAACTTTTACTTTGTTTCATGATCCAAAGAGTGGGGAAAAAGGGTATTTTATGCCCTGAAAAGGTTTTTTTTTTTCAGAAATGAGCGTAAAATTAGGTAGGGGAAATGGATGGATATGATATATTAGGTGATGAGGGACCTATGATCCGAATTTCAGCTCAAAATAATTCTCCTAGCTATATTAAACAGCTCCTCCTTTCCCGACTAGGATAGAAAACATTGATTTCCCATGACTTTGCTAAACAGAAATTTATAAAGACAGGGACAACGTAATTCACATGAGTTTTTCTATATAAAATGATGAAATAAGTATGATATGAATTCTATATTAATAAAATGACATAGAAATTGAGGTTTAAAATCATTTATACAAAGAAAAAGACACCCGACAGGCGTTTCCGGCAAAATGCATGAATAACAAACAGTACTGCAGAAAATAACGCAGTTACTGCCTCTATGTATTAAACATGTCTATAAATGACATGTAATATCAGAATAATAAAAATAAATGGACCTAGGCCTCTTATTATAACTCTCGGAGGGAAATGAGCACCTCCTCCTCAAAGATTTGCATCAAATCAAAGGGTGCAGTTTTGTTGTTGTTGCCCCTGCATCAAGGACGCAGTTTTATGAAGATGACTGTGTTGTAGCTGAATGTAGATGAATGGACTCAAGAAAAATACAGAAATGAAGCTCTAATCCTTCCCTCTTGATCCCTTAAGCAAGCTGATCTAAAGAGCGGATGGAATTCCCGCACGGGAATTCCTTGCACCAAGCAGTGCAGCAACTCCGGCTAAACAGTTGAAGTATGCAATTGGTCTCCAGACCAAGAAATTTGAATACGTGAATGAATCCCCTTTGATGCTATGCCTTCCTTTTATCTTTGGTGAGAATCCTCACCCCGAACCCAACACAAAGTTGAGGTGACTTCTTCATGAAGCTTCCTCTTTCAAAACTGCGCTGCCCTAGCTTGCTTCCCTCCTCTTGTGGCTACGTTGTTGAATTGGTCAAATAATCCACCTCCAATGCCTCTTTTCACACTATGGATCTTCAATCTAGTTTAAATATGTGTCTTAGGCTGATCTTTTTTCACATTGAACCAGTTTTCTTAGGTGATCTCTTCCTCCTCAAGAATGCATGTTGACTTAGTCAAACTAGACTATGTCCTCATCTATTTTTCCCATGTTCACAATTGTAAGTGTAAATTTCAGCTCCTGAAGTGATCCCCTTCCTTCTTAAGGTGGTAATTATTCATATTTTTATTGTTAATGGGCTCACTTACCCAATTATTCCTCTTATTGGTGAAAGTAGCAAAATCTAATGTTCCAATTTTCTATGTGCAAATTTTGGAACACTACAATCTTATCCATTCACCCTAGCAGGTATCTCATTTGATTGACCTTTTTCCTTTTCAAAGGAATTTTTGTTCTTCTTGTTATTTATCTTATCCTTCTTGATAATGCAACCACTAGTGTCTCCTTCATGCATGAGATGCAACCTATTCCAGATTCCTTTTGCAGAAGTTAAATCCATTATTGAATCAAGATCCTTCTTATGAACACTATTATATATCACACTTTTTTCCTTGGAATTCCACTGTTGTTCTTGCAAAGAGGGAGATTTTGTGCAGTAACCATCACATACAAGCTTCCATACCTCATGCTCATAAGCCATTAAATCTATTTTAACCTTATCTCTCCATTCAAGAAAGTTTGTTGTACTTAACATGGGTACATTTTGATAGTCCATGACTCAACCAAATCTCCTTCAAGCTATTAGGATTATACCAAAGGCACCGGATCTGATACCAACTGATGAACCCTTAGCTAAATTGAGATTCGAGGGGGGGGGTGAATCAGTTTAGTACATTCATGGAATTTTAAAACTCTTTTCTTTAAACCCATTAACTACTTCATCTTATAAGCAAATTAATACATAATGAATCAAAAAACTGAATGTGTGGAAAATAAGTAATTAAGTAGATTAAAACATCACATAAACACATAATCTTGAAGCACATAGAGACTAGATATTATTGGAAACCCATAAGTGAGAAAACCACATCTTGTTATTGTTGTGATGTAAAGGCAAGCTCCAAGTCCCTCTCACCACTGATTTTATGTAGGCTCCAATCTACAATTGGCTACTACCTAAAATTATGCAAGCTAAAACTTGCACAGTAGCTCCAACTCCCATATATTTTCTGCAGGCTACAATCCATAGGAGGTTCCTACCTCAACTAGCTCCAAATGGACATCTATCAAGCTATGACTTGAAATGGAAGCACCAAATCCCATGTATTTTCTGCAGGCTATAACCCACAGGAGGCTCCTACCTCAACCAACTCCAACTAGACATCTATCAAGCTACAACTTGATATGGAAGCTCCAACTCCCTCACACTACAATAAAAATCATATGTTGATTTACTTAAATATCAACTCTATTTTACTCCTTTTTTAATGTTGCCCTTTCAGCCTTCATATCTGCTTCCTATCAGCTCTGGATGTGCATAGCATCTCTATCTACTCACTCCCATTCTTCCACTCTCTAACCTCTCTTTGCACACTGATATTACATCTCTTATACATATAACTCCGTCACTATTTTCATTCTACAAGGTATATGATGTGAACATACTTGACCCTATGCCTTCCACCCATTCAATTCCTCATTCTTAAGTTTAGGTTATTACTTGAGAAATAATCATTACAAAAATCATGGAGTTTTTCCTATGCCTATGGAGACTTGCCTTTGAATCACAAAAATATAAAATAATCAATGAATTTACATTTACAGTTACAACAAGTATATTTCACTCAGCCCTTTCAGCTCTTGGTTCATTGCGCATTTATCCTTTCTGCAGCTATCACTGTCTTTTATATTTCTGAAGTTATATCATAATACTTCTTCATAAACGATTTTTTCCCGACTTGAACTAGCTTGAACATTTCCAACAGTGCCATCATATACTGCCTTTTGTCCGAATCTGCCTCTTTCGCTCATGCCCACATTGTTCAACCTTCACCTGCTCCTTTACTCTGTGTTGGGTCACTTACCTGATTTTCCTTCTGTTGTGTTTAGACTTTTGTTACTAAACGACTATACTAACCTAGCACGAGTATCGGGTCACTTACCCGAGTCTTTCCTTTTGTTTTCAACCTTTCCTTTTAACTCACTACTGCAACCGCATAACATTGTTCTGCACTTAGAGTTGGGTCTCACCCGAGTCTACTCTCATTCATATTTTTCTTTATACACCCGAGCCTTTTTCCTGCATTCAATATTTTCTTCATAAAACAAGCGTATCCACATAGAACTTGGACCTGAAATATACTAATATTTACCTCTATACAATGTCACATCTGGTCACTTATCGCATTTCGACATTCCATAGGTTTTACGTTATAATCCTCCTTTTCCTCCTCCGATGTGATTTAATGATAGGAAATGCTTTACATCTAGATTTGAGATCCTTTGGAGTTCACCTTTGAAACTACATCGCATCCGGGCTCTTTATCACATTTCTCACTTCGGCATTTTAACATGATTCTTGAGGACTTATCCTCTTGAGCTTGCGATGTGTGATATGTGGGTCAGATCCACATCATCTCCACGTCATCATGTCACATCTCCTTGCCATGTCACTACCATGTCATTGCCACTGTTACACTGAAATTTGTCACCATGACATTTTACTCTCCCTTGGAAGTCTACAATATCAAATTTCCTAAATTCAAGCCTTGAAATTAAGATAAAAGCTCATAAAAGTATTAAAAACTCTGGTGCCGCACTTTCTCTTATTTTTTCCTGCGGTCCCGCATCTTTTGGCTATAAATCATGCATAGCCAAGCGCACTTTCTATTTATTAAAAATGTGGACCCCTGTAAAAGGTTAGAAAAGGCACAAGTAAATCTAGAAGCTCAGTTTAAGTCATTTTTGGAAGCTTCTAGAACATTCCTACGGTGGAAAGCTCGCTCCTTTCATGTTCATGCATCCTATCCAATAAGGAGCTAACCCCTTGATGTAAGGAACTAATCCCTTTGAAGGAGGATTCTATCCCTTCTTGTATGGAGTTGTAACCTTCTCTCTTCCACTATAAAAAGATGCATAGGGCAGCCTCAAAGGGTTACAATTGATGAGTTGAAGTTTTAGTATTGTTGGAGGTGAAGTGCTATTGAAACTTAGACCCTTTTAGCTGAGATTTCATGTGGGAAAGATTACATACCTGTATGTATCTTGGTTGGAAGAGTGCAAGGCTGGTCAGAGTAAAGGAAATGCCTGTTCTAGACCCCAGGAAGACCTATATGACATCAAGATGGACACGGTTATAAGGCGCTTCCTTATTTAAATTAATACAAATAAATCCATTTTTCTCAATAAGCTATCAATTGATTGGTTTATTTTATGGATTCCTTGATCACCATAATAGATATGATTTATGAATATATGCTATGTAGGTGCAATTTGATGTTTGCTTTTTTATGATTGCAGATCTTCGAAGACAACTCTTTCGAGCGACTGAAGGACTACTACTACAAACAAGCGTTGGATCAAAGGTAGGATCATTAAACCTTTATAGCATTTAATTATGAATCACAATATATCTAGAGAAATATAGTTTTGTTTGTCCATTTGTTGCTAGCTGTCCATAGGACACTTGGAAGGTTTGTCTTGTCTGCAAGAATGACTTATCCGTCCAACAAATTGGCGACTCCACTGGGGAAGGATTTCGAGCTTTGATTTCTTTAATTTCTAACCTAAGAATTGATTTTTCTGATTTTGAGCGATTTATACTGGCTTGGGTAGCTAATCCCTGTAGAATTCTTGAGAAATGTTTGAGAAATTTTTTTTTTTCTCTAATTTTCTTGTCTCCGCTCTTTTCTTTTACTCACAGTGTGGGCAGTTTCGCACTTTTCTTGTACCCAAAATGCGGGACCACACTGGTTTGCACTGAATCCTGTGGACCCTGTGAAGTTTTTGAAAAATCCTAAAATCCTCTTTTCTGGATTAGTTTTTTAGATACTCAGTGATTACCCAGACCTGTGTCATCTATCAGAAAGCCTTGGTTAAGATTTTATTTCAGCATTTTTAGTTTTGACTGATTTTCTAAAAGATCTGTATGTTATAATGATTTTTGTTTTGTCTTACATCCTGCTCAAAGATTAGAAATCTTGGTATACCTTCATATCACTGGTATTCCCTTGTCTTCTTGTTGAGTCTGACATCACAGCATAAATTGTTTTATGAGATTTCAATTTCATTTTTTTCATTTGCAAATATTTTAGAATTTTTTTTAATAAGTTGGAATTTCACTCGAAAAATGAAAATTCGATGTTTTTTCGAGTTCTTTCTGATTCAAGAAAAGAATTTCTTAGTTAGATTACAAGATAATTAATACATCCTTAAAATATTTGAAGTTTTAATTCAGATTTAGTCTTAGAATTTTTAGATCTCAATATTAATGTTCTTAGCTTTGAGTGCTTTTCTAGAAATTATAGTGTCTTTTGAAGAAAAACATGGTTTAGTTTCGATCTTGAATAAAAGGGATTTCTTATTGAGCATAGATCATTTTGAGTTCTCATTGAAATTAGATTTCTTTTCATTTATTCTTGTTTGAAGGAAAGATTTGTTTATAAAAGATTGCATTTCTCAACTCTTCCTTTAGCTAGAATTCATTGAAAGAAAACGAATTGTTTCTCATAAGAGATGCATTTTTAGTATGTTTTGAGTGGGGTCACTACATATCATCAGTTTGATTTTCGAACCTATTGTCCTAAGAAACAAATTTTTAAAATCAATGCTTAAATTAAAATTAATCTAGTAACTTTTATATTTCTAGGGCTCTTTTCACCAATATAGCTTAGGCTAGTGTCTTGGAGTAGGGAGTAATTAACTCTCCAAGATGGTTAAAACAAACAAGTAGTTGATCGTGCGGTAGGAAAAAATCGAATAGTCGCTTGCATGCTCTGGGAAGCTCCTCTTAAAGGAGTCAAGCACGTTGTCATATCTGAACCAGTGGGATAATCAATTCTATCTCATTGGGAATGATAGAAAACATGCGTGTATTAACAATGGTAAACCTCAGATAGACCATTGTCGAGGAGCCTGGGGTCACTTGTCGGTATACCTTGGATTATGTCAAGAAGCCTTCAAGGGGATTGAGCTTTATTACTCTGCCCTTGCACGTATGTCGGACTGTAGACTGTTCCCCCAGGTATATTCGTTCCTTTTGGTAACCATAGTGACCATAATATTACGGTTTTTTCCTAAGGTGACGGTGTAGGAAAGATCCCACTGTACCTAGAGCAGATGTCGACTAGACTAACTTGGACTCTCCGGAGGGTTATCTTCACTCGAGATGGTTTAAGTGGAGAAACTTGCACTGGTCTATTTCATTAAGCAGGTTGTCGGGGTAACTATTCCAACTGCCCTTTCTACATTAAATACTACGATGTTGGATTTCATCACCAACTAGTGTTTTTAGTGTGGGAAGTTACTATTTGTGTGTGGTTTGATCTCCTAGATTTTTAGGTGTGTGATTCATTTTTTTGTTTCCATAGTGACTCTAGGATTTTTTATTGAAATTTTCACTTTATTGCGTGTGATTAATAATTTTTAATCATGGCTGAATTACCAAGACAATCACGTAGACTTCAGGGGAAGCCCCCTGAGTATACACCAAGCCAACTTGAAGGGCTGCGAGCTCTAGTATCGCCTACTGACAGTAGAATTAGATCAGCAGAAGCAGGAGAGTCATCTATATTTGTTCATACTTATTATCAATTACAAACAACATAGCATATTCAAGAGCCGATTTCAGTTTCCGAACTTACTAGTAGTATTTATCCTTCCAGTGAATTTGCTGAAGAACCTGAAATTTCTAAACTTGATACTGAACCTGCTATTTTGGAACCATCATTAGGATTTGTTACTCCGACTTCTAGTGATCCTGGTTCACCTAGGGTAAGACATATCATTACCGAAAATCTTCCTTCTGACCTCATTTCCATTGAAGAACTTGCCGGTCCAGACGAAGAAATAACTCTTCCTGAAACCCAATAGACTTTGAATCTTAGAGAGCGTGAATCTATATTCTACAGTCCTTTCAGAAGTGACGCTTGGTATTTTTAATTGAGAGATTTTTTAGAAAACCTGGGTCTTAGTTCTTCACCACCCTAAATTCCCTTTCATCCTACCTTAAGAGGTTATTATCCTTCATCAATTATGTCAGGTGAGTCATCTATGTTTTCTCAATCACCAGAAACATTTCTATACGGTGGTCCTTCTGTTCCTTCAAGGTACCGGTCACTCTCTGGTACTTTTTCAAGAGCAACTCCTCAACCAACTGAACAAGTGTTATCAACTGGTACAAATGGAGCTAAAACTGAAACTTTGAACACAGAGAAAATTTTTATGATGTCTGGTAATATTCCAAATCCTCAACCTCAAGGTAGTCAGTTACTGCCTGGGGGGCAACCTCAAGGTAGTAAATGAATGCCTGGGGGGCAACCTCAAGGTAGTCAGTTACTTCCTGGGGGGCAACCTCAAGGTAGTCATTTACCGCCTAGGGGGCAACCTCAAGGTAATTTTTTACCAAGACAAACTATAAGACAGTATTATTTACCTGGAGAACAACCTCAAGGATAGTACATACCCCAAGGTCAACCCCAGACTCAGTATATTCCTCAGGGTCCTTATCAACCCTATATTTAGTACATGCCTCAAGGTTATCAACCTCAACATTAGTACCCAACTCAAGGTTTCCAACCACCTTCCGGTCAATCATTTTTACAAGGAGTTGGAAATTTACCACTCAGTTATCAACCCTACGTTCAATCAAGATATGGTCCTTCATATGCACAACCTTCTACAGGTAAAAATCCCAGAATGAACATGGTGTGGAATCCACCATAAATTCAACAGACTATGCAACATAATGTGTAGTTACCTAATCAACCTGGAAAACCTTTAGTTTCGGGTCCAACCCAGCAACCTTTCTAGCCTATGGTTCAAGTCCCTGCACCTGGTTTTGTTCAGCAGCCCGGCGCTAGTACACCTCAGACTCCGCCTCAGACTGCTGCAGCTACTGCAACTTCTGTTCAACCTACAACACCTATTTCTGGAGTATCTGTAGCTCCAGTTTCTTCTATCCCTGCATCAATGCAAATTCCTCAAGCCTCTAGGCCACAGTCAGGACCTACAATTCAGACTACAGTCCAGATGCCTACAGAATAAGCTGATACTAGTACGATTCTCTCTATTCAACCATATTTTACTTATCAACCGTACCAGGGACAGTATGAAATCATTCAAACTACACAAAATCCAACATATCAGTATCAGACGTACCCTGGGTATACTTATCAAATACCTCAACAAGCCCAGTATGGTCCAGTTAATCCTGGTTACCCAGGAGGTTTCACGATTCCAAATGCACATCCAATTCCAGGATATCCTGGCTATACTCCTCCTAGCACTAGTTTGATGACTCAAGATTATCAAGACCCTAGCCATTAGTTACCATTCATAGCAAATTTAGATTTACCAGATCTGTCACGCCTTACGAACGATCCCATTTTTTATCTTCCATATTGGCTGCTGATGCCTAAAAATTTTCCCAGTGATATTCCGAAATTTGAAGGTAAGTCAGTAGAGGACCCATCTAATCACGTTATGACTTATCACCTCTGGTGCGCATCTAATTCACTAGTCGATGATTCAATTCGTTTACATATTTTTCAGAGAACTCTCATTGGTCTAGCTGCCAAATGGTACATTGAGTTACCATGTGGCTCTTTTAATAATTTTAATGCACTAGCTATTGCTTTCTTAACTCATTTTCAGTTGCCTGTCAGATACGACAATGGCACAAAATTGATGACCTCATTAAAACAATCTATGTCTACATACATATCTGATCACATTCACGAATGGAGACGTAGAAGGAATTTAGTGAAAATCTGTATTCCTAATAAAATTGTGGCTGAATGGTTTATTAAATCGTTATTTCCCAAAATTACTGAATATGTGGCCAAAGGAGGCATTGTTACAGAAGAACAAGTTATTTCTCAGCTCAGTACCTTGACCTTGTCTATACTCAATCAGGTACTCTGTATGATAAAATCCCTGATTTACCAAGACCTAGTCAGTTAAATGCAACTCCTTATGGCTCTCATTCCACTGATGGTGTAATTGGTTCTGTTAGTACTGGTAAGAGTAAGACGAAATCTTCCAAGACTACTTCTCCTATTATCACTTTACCCGATTCACCCAAAGGAGATTCTTCCCTAGAAACTTTCACCAATATCCATGTTGTAGAGACATCTACGACCAAATCTAAAGTTGGTGGTAAGAAGAAAGGTAAGAATAAAAAGAAAAAATCTTCAAAAGAGAAAACAATACAACTGAACCAAATGATGAAAAACGAAAACCTCGATATCCTTGTCTCATCTGTGACCAGGATCATTTTACAAAAGAGTGCCCGCATAGAGCCTAGGTATAAAAATTCATTAAGGGTTTGCCTATACCTGCTGTCTTGAAGGATCCCTTTCCCACTCAATATAGTAACATGGTTATATCTTCCTCCAATCCAGTTGAGGATATTTTCATGGTTGCAACGTGATCGCAAGATTATGGTAGTAAAAACACTGTTAAAGAAGCAGAAACATCCAATTCTGCATCGACTACATCTCCCTCAGTTTCTGATCCATTACATATCAAGAAACATTATCCTGACTTAGTGATTAAACTGCCTGCAAAAGGTGTACTTTGTAAATCAACTTTCAATCCACATGCGAGAGCTGCTCAGAATTACAATATAGTTGAAGATTTGGCAATTTCCCCTTCAGCAATGTCGGCTTTGGAAGTATTGAAATCATGCCCAACCTAATGAAAATTTCTTTTTTCAGCCTTAGGAGCCATAGATATCTAGGATTCGAACCTTATGATCTTTGATTTAGAGAATTTTACACCCCGCTTACCTCATCAAATGGCTTTTCAGATTTCAGTAATAGTAAAAAAGAAGCGTATCTTTCGTATTGTTGTTGATGAAGGGGCTTCTATGTGTATAATGTCGTTAAAATGTTGGAAATCACTTTCTTCTCCGAAAATTAACCAATCACCAACTATTCTCAAAGCTTTTTATGGAGGAGGTTTTCAGCCGTATGGTATTTTAAAAGATCTACCAATAGAGGTCGAAGGAAAAATGGTTAATCTAGATGTGGAAGTGGTTGATGCCCCTCTAGATTACAACCTTCTCCTGGGTTGTAGTTGGTCTTACGCCATGAATGATGTTGTATCATTGGTCTTTCGCCTCATAATGTTTCCTCATAAAGGAAAGATCGTTAAGATAGATCAGCTCTCATATTATTCATCCGACCCAACCTCTACTGATAGCATCCAACATATTGGAGAATCGGCTATCCCTTATAAGGATGTCGAAGTAGGTTTGATTAAAGATTCAGCTTTACTAGGAACTTTTTCCCTACCTCCTCCCAACGTACAAACTCCTATTGCTAATATCAATATGATTACATCAAGTATTATTTCCTTTGATGATCCTTGGATAGTACCTTTAGAATCAGAATTGGATTCTTTCGATGGCCCAATGCCTTTGAGTCCTTTTGAGTTAGCATATAAGCATGTACAGTAATTTTTTGATACTCCTTCAACTGACTCTGATCCAGTGAATGTGATCAATAAGGAGTTATTTTCAATATCGAGTTTAGCTTTGACAACAATTCCGGATCCTGCTCAATAAGTATTCAATACTAATGAACATATCCATGAATTATTGTCGGTAGATGAGTTACCATGGGAAGATCTTCATCATATGTCTTCGTTTTTACCTGATCTCGATCATTTTGAGAGTGATTTTTCCTCTATTTTTACCACTGATTACGTCAAAGAACCTCAGAATCCTCTCTCACATTCCAATTCTGAATTAAATTTAGAAAATATTTCTACAACAGTTCCTCTTGACATTTTAGTAAAACCTGGAATTATTGAAAACATTCACATAGGTGCTTCTTGTACGCCTAAAGAAATTCAAGCATATAAAGCCTTATTTCAGGAATTCCATGACATTTTTTCCTGGTCATATGAAGAAATTCCAGGAATCGATCCATCAGTTGTTGTTCATGAAATTAAGACATACCCAAATGCTAAACCCATTAGACATAAATTATGTCAGATTCATCCAAGAAAAGTTGCCGCTATCAAAGCAGAAGTTGAAAAATTACTTCGTGCAGGTTTTATTTATCCGATCCTGTTAACGGACTGGGTATCTAATATTGTTCCAGTCAATAAAAAACAAGGAACAATAAGAGTATGTATCGATTATAGGGATATAAATCAAGCTTGTCCAAAAGACAATTATCCAACCCCTTACATCGATCAAATTATCAACGATTGTGCTAGAAGTGAAATGTTATCGTTTATGGATGGATTTTCCAGCTACAATCAAATAAACATACTCCCTGCAGATCAACCTAAAACAACTTTCATTTTTCCATGGGGAAATTTTGCTTATCACAAATTATCGTTTGGCCTTAAGAACACTGGCGCCACTTTTCAAAGGGCCATGTCTTATGCATTTCATGACATTAAGCACATTGTGCAACCCTATCTCGATGATTTTCCTGCTCATTCCTCACATAGATCAGATCATATTACTCATTTACGAGCCATCTGTATATGATGTAGGCACTATAAGATTCGTTTGAATCCTCACAAATGTGTTTTCTGTGTAGAATCCGGACGATTATTGGGATTTATTGTCTCAAAGGCAGGCATTCGTGTTGACCCATCTAAGGTTGAGGCAATCATCAATTTACCTCCTCCTTCTACTCTTCGCCAACTCTAAATTTTGCAAGGGAAAGCAAACTTTTTACGTAGATTCATTCCTAACTATGCCGAGTTAACGAAAGTTTTCACTAGGTTATTGAAACAGAACATTCCTTTCTTTTGGGATGAGGTCGCTACTAGATCTTTTGATGCTTTGAAAAATGTGTTGACCCATGCATCGTTACTGCATCCTCCCAACTACAACCAAGATTACTTTTTGTACCTCGCCGCTTCTAATTCTACGATAGGGATGGTTTTAGTTTAGGAAGATGAATTCCATAGTGAACATGTGATTTACTATCTTAGTCGAAATTTGCATCCGACTGAGATCAAATACTCACATGTGGAGAAATTGGCCTTGGCAGTTCTTCAAGTTGTCCAACGTTTTCGTCACTACATACTTTTACGCAAAACAAAAGTGATCTCTGATTGTAACCCCATGATGTATATCTTCACCAAACAATTACTAGGGGGGAAATAATCTAAATGGATTGTTATCCTACAAGAGTTTGATTTGGAATTTGAAAAATCCAAATCCAAGAAATCATTGATATTTGATGAACTTATGTGTGATTTCCCACGTACTGATACAGAAACTATGGCAGAACAACCAATCGCAGACGAATCCTTGTTTCTTATTAGTACCATTGATCCTTGGTACGGAGATATTATTGTTTATCTTCAAACCCAATATTTTCAGCTTGACCTTTCATGATCGCAACGACGAAAAATTCATTTCCGGTCTCAACAATATCATATTGTTGGTGACACACTATGCTGTCGTGGTGCAGACTCAATTTTTCGACGTTGTCTAATTCATGACGAAGCCGAAAAGGTTTTAAATGACTGTCACTCCAGAGCATGTGGCAGTCATATGTTTGGGTATGCCACAACCCAAAAGATATTGCACACAGGTTATTTCTGGTCGTCCTTGTTTAAATATTGTATTTACGCAGTCTGAAAATGTCATAATTGTCAAATATTCAATTGAAAAATGTGTGCACCACATGCTCCTCTTCACCCTGTAATTTTGTCGGTCCTTTTGCAAAATGGGGCATTGATCTCATTAAATGTAACCCTCACTCAGCCAGGGGGCATGGGTATATTATTCTAGCAATAGATTATTTTACGAAATGGGCCGAGGTGATGCCTACATTTGTGGCAGATGGAAAAACTACAGCTACTTTCGTATTCAATCATGTGATTGTTCATTTCGGTGTACCCCAAGCAACAATTATTGATCACGGGAGCCATTTTGGAATATCATGATGATCGAGTTAATGGACCATCTTGGCATGTTTCATGACAGTTCTACACCATATTATCCACAGGCCAATGGTTTAGTTGAAGCAATTAATAAAGTTTTAGTCACCATGATCAAACGAATCATTGGAATTCATAAGTAGAATTGGCATACCATGCTCTTTTCAACACTTTGGGCATATAGAACTTCAGCAAAAACATCGACAGGTTTTACCCCTTTTCAACTGGTTTACGATTTAAAAGTTGTATTACCCATTGAATGCGAGATACCATCACTCCAACTAGCCATAGAGTTACTACCAGACACTTTTGAAGAGGAGAAACATTTTTAATACGTGGCTCAATTAGATGAGAATCGGCGCACCGTTGCATTAGCTACTGAGGCTCATGCAAAAAGAATGAAAGCTCAGTATGATAGAAGTGTTACTCATAAATTTTCAGAAGGAGACCTATTTTTGATTTATGATCAAGCCAACGATAAGCTAGGGGCTGAGAAATTTGAACCCATGTGGCATGGTCCTTACATTGTCAAGTGACAGCTTGCAAAGGGGCCTATGAATTGATTGATTTTGATGGGGTCTCTTTAGGTAAACCCAGAAATTGAATTTATCTGAAGAGATATTACGCTTGATTTTGTGTGGAGATATTCTCTGTATATCAGTTACATTTTAGCTGGTGTGCTATAGATTAGAAACATGTGCCTAGAATAAGTGTGCTCTTACTATTATTCCTGCTTATCAGGATACTTTTTATATCGCAGATGCCGATGTCCTTTCAAACGTATATTGGTTTTGCTAATGGCACTTGTCGTAGTACACAGAACATTTCTTTCGCAGCTTGGGTTATTTACTCACCCACTAACGAGTTAGTATCGATGCATGGGGTAAGTCTCAGTCAAATGATGAACAATATTGCCGAATATAGTTCAGTTATTGAATTATTATCAGAATCCATTTCATTAGAAATTTGGATTTTGATCATTAGGTTAGATTCTAAGCTCCTTGTATTACAGTTAAATCGAGTATATTCCATTATAAATCTAGTATTATTAAGACTATTTTTAAGGGTTCATCTCTTGGAACAAGATTTCGATTATATTGAGTATCAACACATTCCAAGAATTTTAAATACATTAGCAGATGGAATTGCTTCTAATGTTATAAATAGACATTTGCGATAACAAAGTAACAAATCAACATTCCATAACATGATTGAATAGGTAACTAGAAGTAATAGTATATCATAGTATAGATGTAGTGTTCAAAAAATAGTACATTGTCTTCGATCATAGGCTCAAAACGCCTTATAATCGGAAAAAAGTGATACAAAAATGAGTCAACAAGTCAATCATCCACTATTCATGGTGATGATCATGATAATACACTATTTCTCGTGCCTTCCTAGTCAAAAACCTCCTAAATGGTCCAGGAACACCAATAAAATATCTCTGTAGACGGAGCAGAATATCATCTATGGTGGTCTCAGGAATATCTATAGTGAGCCGCTCCAGATGGTTCTCTAAATCAATCAGGATCTTTGCAGTTTGATCATGTGGAGATGGTGGTGATGGTGCTGCATCCCTTTACCTCCGGTCAAAGGGGTGGAGAATGGCTGGTCGACTCGGACCCACATCTGGATTTGAAATTTTTGTTATCAGTTTTGGAAGATTTAAAAAAAAAAAAAAAAATAGAAATTAGAACATGTCAAAAGAGATTTTTTACCTGAATCATCCCACTGAGCTCCTGGAGGAAGGGGTATTTCCCGGTCACCACGAAAATCCATGCTAGCATAAGGAAAATACTCTATAACAAAAATTTGGCTTTCCAGCCAACGAAAACATGTCGAGGGAAATCGAACAATCTCTCCACCCTCGCTGTGGCGGGCCATCAAAGCAACCCACCAAACCATCCTAGGCTCTCAAGTCGACCAGTATCAACAGGAATATGTTGCGGGGCTAACATGGGGATCCTCTCTAGAGCAAAGGTAACTACAATGGACCCATATCCAAAGTTGTTTAGCTTCCCATTCTTTGCTCTGGTAAGTTCGCCTTTCACATTTTCCAACACTGCCTTGCTCCAGTTGAATATGGTGCCTCGAAAGAAATATACTGCTATGCGCATCTGAGATCCAATGGCTACATGTAAAGATGCACTTCCACACAAATTGACAACAGTAAAAGTGATCACTTTTAGTTCAAGATGGATGATAGTTTTTATGTCAATCTGTTTGTCTCGGGGATTGGCTTCATCATTACAGAACTCTAATTGTAGGCAGGAAACAGACTGGCCACCTAGCCTAGCCCCAAATAGAGATAGTGGTTCGCCTCTCCTAGACAAACCAGTAAAAAAATAGATGTCTTCCAGCTCAATTTCGAGCTGGTGACCTCCAATCACGAAACACTAGTCCTGAACATACCATTTACTTACGAGCCAAGTAAGAATATCCACTTGAGCTCTCATGCCACTGATACCCCAAAATTTGTAAAGCCCACATGCTCTTAAAGATTACAAAGGTTTTTGATGAAACATTGTTGCTTCATCTACCTCCTCATGTTCCCGTTCTCGCCAAATGAGCATTGTATATATCCTACAATCAGTAAAATGAAGTGTTAAATTTGGATAATTTAGGAGGAAAATATGTTTCTAAATTCCTTACGGCGCCCCCGCACTTTACACTAAATTACAATGCGTAGCTCCGCACGGGCTCTATGTTAAAAGTGTTGGGCCTCGACATTTTCCTTTGTGCGAAAATGTCGGGGTTCGCAGGTTCCTAATGTCATGCCTGCGGACCCCCGAGGGTGAATTTTTGAACCTATTTTCCTCCCAAAAATAAAAATTTTGACCCTAAATTAAAAATTTGAATGGATGGAAAGCAAGATAAGGAGGTTGTGGATTACCTGAAACAGACGGTTTTCGATTCCGACAAACAGTTTGCCCAGAATATTCTCTGAAGCGTTTTTTCCCAAGAGCTCTAAAAACTTCACTCCAAACTCGAACAGTAAAAATGAACTTGAAAAACTCCTTTTTATAAGTTTTTTCAAATAGATGAATTTTAAATTTTTTTATTTTTCACTTTAAAAAGTCGGTTTTTAAAAATATTTTTATTATTGAAAAAGGCATGTTTAATTTCTCGAGATTTTGTGCAGAATAACGGATTTTCCAGGAAAAATGGTCATTTTTGAGAAAGAGTAAACTTTTATCAATTTTTTGGGCCCTTTAAAAATTTATGAAAAAATGAAACCATGGAGTCCTCTTTTAAGCCCTTTTCAGACTCTCTAAAAATGAAAAGATTGCCAAGTACTTGACTATTCGAACTCGTTAAATTAAATGAATGGTCATCCCTTCAGTATAAGTTTACCCCTTTTCTGGACTAAAATGGACTATTTACGAAAAAGGTATAAATTGACTAATCATGGTCAATAGAGTTCTCTCTTGCATTATTTTATCTTTTTTCGGGCGTGAGAGACTAAATTTATGAAAAAGAACACTCATGGAGTTTTCTTAAGTTTTTTCTTCTGACTCCCTAAAAATGAAAAACACTGAGTTTCTCCTATACTGGACTCATTAAAATTTAACAGTAAAGGACTTGTCGATTACAAATAGGAATGGACCACTTCTTCTTAGGGTTTGATTTTAAACTAAGTTGGACTCATCTGAAGGATGAGCTTATAAACAAGCAAATTTTATCCTCCTCAAGCTTATAAAAAATAAAGAGGTACTTGCCAGAAATGGTGGGGGAAAAGAGATAAAAACAGATTCGTTTGTTACACTTTGATTTCTAAAAAGCATTACACCACTCTTGAACATTACACATTTGTCGCACTTCCACCTAGGTTGGGAAATCCTTTGCCTATCAGTTAATCAAACCACATTGAAAGTCTTCAGCCAGTTTCTGGGTATTAGCTTAGGGAAACTGTCACCAAACCATTTGTAGTGTCGTTATGTGTTCAAGAGGATAGTCAAAATAAACCATTCCCTGAGTCAGTCCCTTCAAAAATTTCTTCAAAACTTGATCTATGGTTTCGTGTCGTGAGCTTGCTTACGACGGATCACTTTCTATCGACGATAGCTCATCATCTAGGAAGTTGATCTAGAATCCATCAGTACCTTGGAATCTGCATGCCTTAATGGAATATTTCTCACCTTTGATGACAGGTTACATCATTGGCCTTCGATCGAACGATTCCGTGAAATGTTTGACTTCAGATCACTTATTCACATTTCATGGATTGTACTGAGTACTTTGAGAGCCATTGTCATTATTGGTGGTTTCTCTCACATTTTTTAACAGTTCACATCATTGACTGGTAATCAAGTGGTTTCTACCATGTTCGACTTCAACACATTTAATTGTATGGATAGAATTGTACTAGTTCGGGAAGCAGAAATCAAGACCCTGGATCTAGTTTCCACCATCCAAGCTACGAGGAGTTTTATTATTCATTATGTAGTAGACTATTCATTACAAATGGTTGCGCCCATGTTGTGTCTACACTATTAATGTAATATTAAAATCATTTCTGTATCAGAACAAGTTTAGTTAGTTTTTGATCTGAGTATGGGAATTCCTACCTCAACGATGATATATATATATATATATATATATATATATATATATATATTGCGTTGAATGTTTTTCCAGGGTTCCGACTGGGGTGTCCACAGCTGATCCTTTAGGGGGAAATTTGTTACACTGAAATTTGTCACCATGAAATTTTCGTCTCCCTTGGAAGTCTACAATATCAAAGTTCCTAAAGTCAAGCCTTGAAATTAAGATAAAGGCTCATAAAATTCTTAAAAACTCTAGTACTGCACTTTCTCTTAGTTTTTCCTGCGGTCCCGCAGCTTTTGGCTATAAATCATGCGTAGCCAAGCACACTTTCTATTTATTAAAAGTCCAGACCCCTGTAAAAGTTTATAAAAGGCGCAAGTAAAATCTAGAAGCTCAGTTTAAGTCATTTTTGGAAGCTTCTAGAAACATTCATGTGGTGGAAAGTCCGCTCCTTTCATGTTCATGCATCCCATCCAATAAGGAGCTAACCCCTTGATGTAAGGAACTAATCCCTTTGAAGGAGGATTCTATCCCTTCTTGTATGGAGTTGTAACCTCCTCTCTTCCACTATAAAAAGAGGCACAAGGTAGCATCAAAGTGTTGCAATTGATGAGTTGAAGTTTTAGTATTGTTGGAGGTGAAGTGCTATTGAAACTTAGACCCTTTTAGCTGAGATTTCATGTGGGAAAGATTACATACCTGTATGTATCTCAGTTGGCAGAGTGCAAGGCTGGTCAGAGTAAAGGAAACGCCTATTCCGGACCCCAGGAAGACCTGTATGACATCAAGGTGGACACGGTTGTAAGGCTCTTCCTTATTTAAGTTAATACAAATCAATCCGTTTTTCTTAATAAGCTGTCAATTGATTGGTTTATTTTATGGATTCCTTGATCACCATAATAGATATGATTTATGAATATATGCTATGGAGGTGATATTTGATGTTTTTTTATACGAAGATGCGACTGAAGGACTACTACTACAAACAAGTGTTGGATCAAATGTAGGATCGTTAAACCTTTATAGAATTTAATTATGAATCACAATATATCTAGAGAAAGATAGTTTTGTTTGTTCGTTTGTTGCTAGTTGTTCGTAGGAAACTTGGGAGGTTTTTCTTGTCTACAAGAATGATTTTTTCTTCCAACAGCCACGTCATCACCAAATCATTGCCACATCATATTTACATGTCATCTCAGATCGACCCATCGCAACATCGCAGATTTAACCATATTGCAATGTTTACGATTTTGAAATTTCACAAATCTCTATGAATACCTTATTGCATGTCGCAAGTTTTAGCTCATATAAATAACAAGGTTCCTCTTATCATATGAGATATTCGATCACATAGCCTCACAAACCCCACGTCATATCACATTGAAAATTAAAAAAATTAACTGGAGATAACTTAGCATATAAATATGAAAATCATCGATAGCGATGTGCGCTAACAATCTTCTGGTCGAATGCGATATAATATGGATCATCCGTTCTCCTAATATATGTTCACAATATGATCTCCACCATCAATTTCCACTTCACTCTATAGCACGAGCTTGTTCATCCATCCTCCACTTCAATACTGTGATCTTATCTTAACCATCCATCTCTCAACCTTCAACCTGGTTTGCTGACTTGACCCGTGTGTTCACGACTTTCTCCATTTGATGAACACATTCATTACTTGTCTTATGACGTTCATGACTTGACCCAAGCTTGTTTCCTTTACTACTTTTGTTGCCTTTTCTCTTTTGCTGCCTTTGCTCCTTTGTTTCCTTTGCTGCCTTTTCTCCTTGATAAATATTCTAATGCTTCTCCTTGCCTTTTTACTACTTCTCTCCACTCCTTTTCCTTAATGATAATTTTGGTGTCGATCCATGCCTCTTTGTTGCTCCTCTACCTTACTCCTTTGCCTCTAATTCTACTCCTTTGGCATTTTTATGCTCCTCTTCCTCTTTTCTTCTCCTCCACTATACTTTCGCCTTATTTTCCTTATATATCCTTTATACTCCAGTTGATTCTGATATGCTCCTTATGGTTCTCAATGATAATTTTGGTGCTACTCCTTTTTTTCCTTTTCCATCAATGAAAATATTCCTCTTGAGCATGCGATTTTAGATATGTGATTGGGTCCCACGTTGGACTTTAAATCATTTATTCTTTAGCATTGAAGCATATCACATCCACTCCTTGTATTGCATTTCGCACTTCGTCATTTTAACATTATCCTTGAGCGCTTATCCTCCTGAGCTTTCGGTGTACGATATTTCGGCTAGGTCCACATCATCTCCATTGACGAACCCTTAGCTAAAATGAGAGGGGAGGTGGAGGGGGGTGAATCTGTTTACTACATTCATGGAATTTTAAAACTCTTTTCTTTACACCCATTAACTACTTCATTTTATAAGCAGCTTAATACATAATGATTGAAAAAACAAAATGTGTGGAAAAAAAGTAATTAAGGAAATTAAAACATCACATCAACACATAATCATCAAGCACATAGAAAGCAGATATAAGTGGAAACCCATAAGGGAGAAAACCACATCTTATTATTTTTGTGATGCAAAGGCAAGCTCCAAATCCCTCTCACCACTTATTTTCTTTAGGCTCCAACCTACATGAGGCTACTACCTCAAATTCTACAAGCTACAACTTGCAAGGCAGCTCCAACTCCCATCTATTTTCTGCAAGCTATAACCCACAAGATTATCCTACCTCAACCAACTCCAACTAGACATCTATCAAGCTACAACTTGAAATGGAAGCACCAAATCCCAAGTATTTTATACATGCTACAACCCATAGGAGGCTCCTACCTCAACAAGCTCCAACTGGACATCTATCAAGCTTCAACTTGATATGGAAGCTCCAACTCCCTCACACTACAACAAAAATCATATGCTATTTTTACCTGGATACCAACTATGTTTTACTCCTTCTTCACTACTACCATTTCAACCTCCATATCTACTTCATATCATCTCTGGATGTGCACAACATCTCTATCTTCTCACTCTCATTCTTCCACTCTCTAACCTCTCTTTACACATTGATATTAAATCTCATATACAGATAAATCCATGATTGTTCTCATTCTACAGGGAATACAAAGTGAAAGGGCCTGACCCTATGCCTTCCACCCATTTGATTCCTCATTCTTCAATTTAGGTTATTACATCAGAAATAATCATTATAGCACTCATGGATTTTTTCCTATGACTATGGAGACTTGTCTTTGCATCACAAACAATATAAAATAATCAATTAATTTACATTTACAGTTACAACAAGTATATTTCACTCAGCCCTTTCATCTCTTGGTTCATTGCGCATTTTTCCTTTTTGCTATGATCACTATATTTTATGTTTCTACAGTTATATCATAATATTTTTGCACAAACTCTTTTTTCCTGACTCGAGCGAGCTGACACATTTCCAATAGTGCTAGAATATACTACCTTTTTCCCGACTCTGCCTCTTCTTCTTATGCTCACAACGTTCAGCCTTCACCTCCTCCTTTTCTCTGTGTCGGGTCACTTACCTGAGTCTCCTTCTCCTGCATTCATACTTTTCTTATTAAACGGTCATACTAACCTTTCATGAGTATTGGCTCACTTGCACGAGTCTTTCCTCTGGTGTTCAACCTTTCCTTTTAACTCACTGTTGCAACCGCATAACACCGTTTTGCACTTAGAGTAGGGTCTTACATGAGTCTACTCCCATTCATATTTTTCTTTATACACTTGAGCGTTTTACCTGTGTTTAGTATTTTCATCGTAAAATAGACGTATCCACAGATTACCTGGACCTGAAATATATTAATATTTACCTCTGTATGATATTGCGTCTAGTCACTTATCGCATTTTGGCATTCCATACATTTTATGTTATAATCCTCCTTTTCCTCCTCCGATGTGATTTAATCACAGGAAATGCTTTACATATGGATTTAAGTTCCTTTGGAGTTCACTTTTGAAACTACGTCACATCCGGGCTCTTTATCTCATTTCTCACTTCGGAATTTTAACATGATTCTTGAGCACTTATCCTTCTGAGATTTTGATGTGCGATATGCGGGCCATGTCCACGTCATCTCCACGTCATTGTGCCACGTCACCTTTCCACATCACTGCCACATCATCACCACGTCACTACCACGTCATTGCCATGTCAATGCCACGTCATCGTCACATCACAGCCACGTCATCGCTACGTCATTTCCACATCATCACCACAACACTACCACATCATCTTGCCACATCATCTCAAATCAACCCATTGCAATATCACAGATTTAACCATATCGTAATGTTTGTGATTTTGCGATTTCAGACACTGTTGTGAATACCTTATCATATGTCGCAAGATTTAGCTCATAGCAATAACAAGGTTCCTCTTATCATATGCAATATGCAATCAACCCCACTTCTTACCGCATCGCAACTTAAAACAATTGACTTGCGATAAATTAACATACAAATATAAAAATCGCTGACAGCGATGTGCATTAACAATCTTATTGTCAAATGCGATATAATCTGGATCGTCTGTTCTCCTACTTTATGTTCGTGATATGATCTCGACCATCAATCTATACTTCACTTTGCGGCACGATCTTGTCCATCCATCCTCCACTTCAATACTACGATTTGATCTTAACCATCCATCTCTCAACCTTCAACCTGGTTTGCCGACTTGACCCACGCGTTCACGACTTTCTCCATTTTCTGAACATGTTCATTACATTTCTTAGCATGTTCATGAATCTTCCCACTCATGCATGACTTGGCCTAGCATGTTTACGACTTGATTCAATAAGTTCATGACTTGACCCATGCTTGCTCCCTTTTTTTCCTTTCTTGCCTTTACTCTTTTACTTCAATTGCTCCTCTATTGCCTTTGCTGCCTTTTCTCCTTGATAAAGATTCTAATGTTTCTCCTTGCCATTTTACTAATCCTCTCTACTCCATTGCCTTTTTTAGGGTCCTATAATAATAGGATTCATAATTTTGAATTGCTATGTTAAAATCTCGTAATATTGTACAAACCTTTGCTTTCTGCAAATGTTTTCCCATATTATTTAAAAAATGAAAAGAGGGTAAGTCCTAAAAGAAAAATCAAAGGACCAAATTAAACAAAGAACAAAAATGAATATCAAGTATGAACCCCACAAAAATAGATAAAAATAAAATCTTGAAAGTGTTGCACATTCAAATGCTACTACTTTTAGTTACTTTACTTTTTCCAATAATAAATTTTGTGCAGCTTGTCCAAAATGCCACAATTCTTGATGATCAAAAATTTTAATCTTAATTATTCATGCTTTAAATTTCATGTTGATAGATAGTGAATAAGGTTTGGCCAAACCATTTAATCTTGGTAGATTAGTAGTTAGTAGAGAATAAAATGAGCTCATTAGTTTAATCTGAACCTTTGGAAGTTATCAGGTTAGAAGTAGATAGTTTTCTTATTTAAAATAAATAAAAGGGTTAGCAAGCTCAAATGTGCCCAAAGGAAAGAAATAAAATTCTAGGATAAAGAAAGGGTAGGCAGGAACACTGTTTTCAAGTCATGAAAAGCATTGTTGGTTCATCTCATATTACTAACATCATTTTAAACACTTACCCCTTGTAAAAATATTCCTTTCCCCTCATTTTAACCCTTCACCCTTTATTTTACCTTATTCTAACACATTACCCTTGTAAAAGACGCTTTCCCTTTTGATAAATATCCTTTTTCCCTCACTTCACTACAAGAAAAAAGCACATTGGTGAGGGGCGAAAATGGTCACCATAAGCTCATTGGTGAGGGTCAAAAGAGCCTTCATCA
>JAXQQM020089328.1:0-34781 GCA_034641835.2 Pinus albicaulis
CCTATGTAAACATGAAGATAGCTACGAAATAGGCAACTGGCTATAGAATGACTGCATTCTGTAGCTGAGTCTAGTCAAAAATTACTACAACAACAAAACCATGAAAATATAGCAAGTCAGTCATTATATGCATTCCTAAAGTGACTTTAATTAATCCTATTGATCTTTAAGCCTGCAACTGATAAAGGACAAAGGAATTGAAGTGAAATTTGGTGAAAGAGAAGGACATCTTTGGGGCTCAACAATGATGCCCTGGCCATAAGATCTTTAGGCCGAAGATCTACAGATGTGGGAGAGCGCGATGGAGGATAAGGTGCGTGGGTGGAAAAAATGGTGGGGTCTATGATGACGTATGGTTTTGTCGCGTAGTGGTCAGGTGTTTGGGTTATCAGGTTAGGTCCCGATCATAGGATTTTAAGAATGAACGGATGAGATTTAAAGATGAGACGAAGAATGTTAAAAAGGGAAAAATCCAGGACAGATGGTAATGAGAAGTACAGGTAGCCCGATGGACATTGATCTATGTAGATCAATGGTCCAGATTTTCTTGGACCATAACATCGTGAATGGAAAAATAAATGGAGGAAAAGGTTTTATCACGGGGGTTTTATTTTTTGAGTGTCCGATTGCAGGGCTAAGAACATATGAGGAAAAGTGCTTAATAATATAATCTCTTGGGGGCTTAATGCTTAGGAGTGTAAAAAGGTTGTTTTTAGGCCAAAACAAAGAGATTTTAAAGCAAAAATAGGGTTTTGATAGATGAGAAGAGGATTTTTAAGCTAGATAAAAGGGAGGTATAAGGCTTAAAGGGGCTTTTGAAATGATTTAGAAGTCAAGTGAAGGTATTTTTATGGATGAAATTAGAGAGTGAAATGGAGAGGTGAAATGAGGGAAAATGGGACTTCTCAAGCAGTCTTTCTCTTGGTAAATCAGTAGGTAATTTAGGGCTAATAGTGAAACAACAGTGAAGATTAATCCAAAGGACAAAGAATCATCATGAGACTTCAAAGATGATGGAATTTCAAAGGAAATGTATCTCTTGAAGGCTTGAAAACAAATTTAGCCACCACAAAGTATATCAGAATTTATAGGTGGCTAACAGACACATCCAATCTACAATGTGTCAACATCGCTGGGTCCCACGAAAGAAACCAACGAATCACTGTATTGTTTTTCAACCAACACTACTCGATCTAAATCTCATCCTCATGACCTCCTGCAACCTCTTGTGCCATTAGACCATGTTTTCCATTTAGATAAAGATATTATGGAGGCCATAACATAACTAGAGTGTCCATGGGATGTCATGCATTACCGTTATTTATTTCTACCACATAAAACATTCATCCCTACTGAGGCACCAAATCATAATACCTGCATAGTAGAGACAAAATAATTCATGGCACCATGACATCTAGAATGGTTTAAAAACTCCATTCTTTCACCAGATTCATTCAAGGAAGGGAATATGTTTAATATCTCACCTACCATCAAGGTAGATATCTCCACTAAAACTGGCGTGGTTGAGGAAATCAATATGGGGGTATTTTTCTCCCCAGAAGAGGTAGACTCATATAAAGCCTTATTTCAAGAATATTGGGACATCTTTTCATGGTGTTACTAAGAGATGCCAGGTATTAGTCCCACTATTGTTGAGCACCATATTTATAGATGGCCTGATTCCCGTTGAGTCAAGAAGAAGCAACATTATCTCCAACCCTTAAAAGTAAAGGAAATTAAGAAAGAAATCAACAAGCTTCACAAATATGGTTTCATCTACCAAGTTTCTTGCACATCTCGGGTTTCCAAACCTGTACACGTCATGAAAACAAAGGGCACCATACATGTTTGTACTGATTACAAGGATCTAGATATAGAATTCCCATGTTCCATTAGGTGTGTCTTTCCATGTTGTGTACCTCATCTTGTTTAGAGTATTTTATTTTTCAAATGGTTTCATTAAAATGTTTTCACTTGAGGCATTGGTTATTGAAGTTGTAGGCCCCCATGTAGTTTCCCTACAAAATTAGTCCCTCAGTGACAAGCAACCGTTAATATATCATTCTCCACTCAGAATGATAGGCTTCCCTGAAAGCTTTGCATATCCTAAAATTATTTACTTGAAAGAAACCATAAGGCCCATCACCTCGATCATGTTTACCATGACCTTCCACATACACATGGTAATCTTCATCACTGATCGGTAGAGACTCACCCACATGGATCAATGATGTTCATAGTCTCCTTCACACTATAGTGATCCATTTCCATTCCCCCAATCCCAAGAGCCATTTCAAACACATGCCTCAAAGATCAACCTCATACTTCTCTTCTTCACATATACCTTACCATCCCTAACATAGGTCATCACTCTTGTTCACAAACTGATTGAATTGCATGCACCACCACATGCTACACTTGGCCTACCATCCACCCATATTGTAGTAGATTGGTTGCATCATTCCATCTACCTCATCCAACCAACATCGATACCAACCAATGGGGCCCCCACCCGCAACAACAAACCCACCTGAATCATCACACGGACCACTATTTTCTTGGGGAACCCATCTCTATGTTTGTACATCCGAAACCAATTTTAAATTCTTTTTTAAAGTGTACAAAATATTTTTTAAGGAAAAAAATTCTCACCCATATTTTTGTTTCAGTTACATGGCGAGAGTACTAAGTCAAACTTGATTGGAGTTAGCATTCACCCATGTCATATCCATTTGTTCGTGATCATCATCTTCTCACACCATCCTATGAAAATGAAAATAATCATTTTTCCACCCCCATAGGTGGAGGCCCTACTAGCCCCAAGGGAACATCCTTCAGCACTATTGTTTTGACTGCCTCTGCTTGCATCGGTACTCCAACCTTAGGCAGCTTTTCTGTATCCCCAAAACACTTTCAATTCTCTCCATTATGCCTATAACCTATTTACAAATATATGTACCAAATATTACTTGGAACCATTCTCTAGATGGTTGACACTACATTATGTCGACTTCAACACTCATCTTCCAGGATTGAATCAATACCTTGGTAAATCCCATCTTATAGGGATAATATCGTGTGGCACAGTGGGAATTATCAATTTCCCATTAATGTCATCGACCTCCCTATTATTTAACCCCAACACAAGCCTTCATATCATGGTAGTATCATACATTTGAACCATTACACCTTATTTCATCCAGTCGAAGACTTATGAATCCCAACACATCTCCCTTCACTAGTGCTTTACCTCAGATGTATGGGGGCACCCAAATCATCCTGCTTCTCAAAAATGCCCCTAAGGGTGAAATTAGTTATCTTCATCAACTATCAGCACATTAGCTATGTCATCACTGATTTGACATGAATTTTCTTATGTATTTTTATTACACTGGTCTTAGTCATTATAGCAAGCATGGGACATGCATGCCTCATACAAACAATTTTTTATTATCATTTCTTCATATCACTAGCTATCCACAACTTATCAGTAAAGGAAACCTCCTCAATCATCTCCATGGAAATATCCTCTCCCTCAAAGAGCAAGTTAGACCCATACTAAGAATAGAAAAACATGATGTAATTCAGCTATACACTTTCTCCTAACCTCATAAATCAAGGGGAAATTGTTAATATGGAAAAATTGTACAAACATTTTCACAAGTCTTATGACATCTAGAGTCATACAACAACATGTACAAGTGAATTTTTTTCAGCTGAAAACATCATATATATATATATATATATATATATATATATATATATATATATATATATATATATATATATATATATATATATATATATATATATATATATATATATATATATTCCAAAGGTCTAATTTAAAAAATAAAACCTTCTGGTCACTCCAAAGATGGAAATTAAAGAGGGCATGAATTTTCCTTAAATAGTCGTGCGGGTCAGCCAAAGTCCAAGTCAGCAATTTAGGACCACTTCACAAAATTTTGGATTCAGATTCCTGACATGTACAACCAAATGACAGTTGATTTCAAGTCGACTTGGATATACTCAGTCCCTAAGGGATCCTCTATTCCTTCTCTCAAGTCATTTTCTAATTAATGAATTAAGGGAGGGAAGGAGGAGTTCAAAATTCTATATAAATGGGCCATTAGAAGAAAAAAAACAAGAAGTAATGTTATGCTAGAAAATTTTCTCACAAGAAATTCAACATTTCATTAGAGCCTTGTGATGTTGGAAAATTTGTCCCAAGACAATCCTACATTACATTGGAGAGAGAGATTCTACCACCATTGAGAGTTTCTCTTAGCTTCTTTGAGAGAGAGAGTCTTACATTGGAGATTGAAGAAAGGACTTTTTTGCCGAGGATTCTTGAGAATAATTGTTGAAAGGCTTCCCTTCAAGTGTTTGAAATCTCATTTGTATCTCTTCTAACATTAATGAATAAAGGGAATTATATTTCTCTCTATTTTTTTTATATGTTTATTCTTCATTAAGCAATTTTATGTTCCATGTTATGTAGTTTTATTTTGATTATGTTCATGCAGTATTTGAATGTTTTTTTATCCATATTTGTCCACTAACAACAACCAACTATTTTGTATATTTCTTGTAGGTGCAACCAATATTAAAGGAAATTTGTTTTGGGACTATTTCTTAAAGAAACACCAATCACACCTATAACGAGGAGTGTGAACATTAAAAGTAATGAGAGAAAAATCTGAGGGATCCACCCCTTCAATCATGGTTAGCAATGTTTTTGTATTTTTGAGGGATGCTTTGAAAAACCTCCAAGGTAGACATGACACAAGGAGCTTGAGATAAATCCTCAATGACATAGTAGTGTTCAGAATCTTGTGCAGATGGATTATGTCTTGACTTGCGAGAAAAACCATTAGGGAGGTGACAAAATAGATCTATGGGTTTATCTAGCATGAGTGGTCCAGTGGAAGCATCTAGAGTGGTTGATTAATTAGAGGAAGAAATCGACTCAGGAGTATCATATGAGTTAGCTCACATGGTTACATTGACTTTCTTTTGGCAAATAAATATGGACATACTACTGGCAAGTTGGAAATAGGCCTATCCCCTTACAGGGGTTGAGGAGTCAGGGAAACAATTTGTTGTTGAGGTTGTTCAAGGAATGGATGATTTGAGAGAGATGGCTATTGAGAAGCATGTGGTAGTGAAAGAAGCCTATGGAACTCATTCATTTGAGGGCACTCATGAGTCAAATACTCACCTAGAAAAATCTTACAAGGGAACTTTATCTTGTGACATCAATTATTGGTGCCCCCTCCATGATTAGATGGATTTGGGTGAGTCTTTTAAGAAAGTTGAGTCTTTTGTTTATTCTTTTTATTCTTTTTACTGCTAAGTTTTTGAGAGTTCTTGGGTGTTGTGGACTTCACCATGAGAACATCGGTGGGTTTCTCATAAGAGGGTTCTTTTTCAAAGCTATAAGCACTTGCTGGGGTTTGCAACATCCATGGGTTAAAAATCCATGTAATAAAGTTAATAAAGGAAAATAAGACCAAGGTCATGGGACACACATTCTAAGCTGAATGTTGGGAACAACATCCTAGCGGGTGTTCATTTCATTTATTATGGCTAAGGGGAAATTGGCAAAGGCATTGAAAAAGACATTTGAAAAGGCAAGAGGCATTATTTGGAATTTATTATGAAAATAATGGAAATTAAGAGAAAAGGAAGGTGAAAGGTTGCAAGTATGCATGAGGAGGAAAATGAAGGAAAAGTAATGGAAATTGAAGAAAATAGAGGCCTCACTGATGAAAATTCTTCTAATTATCAATTCACATCTTTTTGTCACCGTGTGAATTTTTTTTCAGTCTTAGCTTGGAGATCTCTCTATTCTAATTCTCTCTCTCATAGTCTCATACACTTTGAATATTATTGGAGCACTCTAGCATTGGGGAATGGAAATCAAAGGAAGGACAAGAAATCAAAGTAAATAAAGGATCAAGCAAGGAAAATTTGGGATCAAGCAACTTCAACAAGAATCCTTGCAAGTAACAGGTTGCATGTGTGATTTCCTAGCTGGTTTATGGATGCATGGTACACGCATGTATGTGTCTAGTTATCTTTTCGTCAATGACATGGGTTTTATAGGTGTGACAATGGTTTAATCCTTTCCTTTCCATTTCCATATAGTCATGGTGTGATGGGGTTCTTTCAATTGGTTGAGCTGGATCATCGGATGGTTTCAAAACTGAGTGAGGTGGTCTCAAGAAAATTCCCGAAGGCCTAGAATCCATGGACTTGTATATGATGGGATATGTGGTAAAGCCTGAGGGTAGAGACGAGAAAATTCCTCACACTGTAGGTGAATAAATATGGAGGAATCCATGCTTGTATATGCCTAGTGATCCTGAGACCTATATATGGTGGGATTGATGTAAAGCATGGTAGTGTATGTTTCTTGTTTGGGCCTAGGAATCCTGAACTAGTAATGGTGGGATATACCATAAATATTGGTTCTATAAGTGATTTCGTTGGGCCTATAAATCATGGCCTAGTTTTGGTAGGGTATCCGATAACACCTGAGAAGCATGGTCATTTTTTTGTGAGTCCCACATTCATGCTTGGAATATGGAACGAGGGTGATTGACTGAAAGAAATATTTGGTTTAGCCCAATCTATGGTCGGGTTGTATGTGGAAGTACCTGACTTGGTTGGATTTTCCTTGTGTTAATAAGATTCCTTTTCCCTTTTTTATTTCATGAATATTTACACTTTCTATTATGCAGCTTTAATGGTTTTTCTATCACTGATAATATTCTAGTTATATGTTGGGTTATAAGCATGGTTTTCCGACAAACTCTAGTTATGTCTCATCATGTTTTTATTTTTAAATGGAAGGTTATTGAATGTATGACTCAATATATGATAATGCAACTATTGTGAGATGCCACGATACCTTCGTGATTTCCAGATAAGTATGAGATCTTTGTGTTCAAATATGTAATTAAGTGACCTATGATTATATTTTCATAATGTGTTTGATGGAATGTTTTTCATGGTGAGGCTTGGTTAGGCTGCTCTTGGCTAATTTCTCGTAAGGAGGCTTTGAACTTGTGTCATTTATTGTTTTGGAGGGTCTCATCAAGTTCTATTCAGTTGACCTAGAGTCTGGGCCACAAAGGTGGCAACAAATTTCATGGTAGCAGCAGAGAAATGTGAAAAAATACTACAATCACTCCCTTGTAGGCTTATGCATCATATTAGATACTTTAGTCACATGGATGTAGGAATTTTCATGTGAATGGGAGTTCGGTAATAAGGGGAAAAAAATTATCTCAGTGGTCAGGCACCTAGAAGGGTGGTTTAGCCCTGGGGTCCCGTAGCACCCGAGGGAAGTCATTAAGGTTTTGGCTTGTCTATTCCACTTCGTTTAAGGTGATATAAGAGGCTGAATCATATCATAGTAACTCTTCGTCAAATATTTACCCTGGACTCGGTGAACTGCTTGGGTAGGGTGTGGAGGAGGTTGTCACAAGGTGGTATCGTAGTGGGTTTTCATTCTTTCGTGATATCTAATACCATATGGTGGTATCGTAGCATGGTTCAAACCTTGTACTAGATCAAGGAATGTGGATTTTCATGCATGCATGAATGTTTTATAAGTGTTTTTCTTTTGTGTATGCATGATGGTGTCATACAATTGCATTTTCATGTGGAAATTGATGATGATTTTTTTGGAATGTGGTTGCCTTAAATGCATGTCGCACTTAATATGCATGTATTGTGTATGTATGTTGTCTATGTAGATGTATGCATGCATTGTCAATATTTTTCGTGCATGATGTCATGGTATGCAGCTGGTATTCTTCATGCATGGTAACTATATAATGATGGAGATGATGATGGTATAGTCTTATGATTATGATTATACATGTATCATGTTAACTTGCTTATCTCGCAGATGATATATCCTCCCCAAACTATATTATGCATGTTGATTATGTTTATATTTTTGTTTACCTAATATGATATACTTGCAAGACGAAGATCAAATATGACTAGAAAAAGGGTGGATTACAAGCCTCATGAGATTATCCTTTTACAGTCAGATGATAACATGGTGATGAGTACACCCATCACATAGCACACATCTTGAAAAGTTCGAAGGCGTAAATAAGAGCCGGAAAAAAATAATGACAAGATCATCGAGTCATAGAGAATTTCTGTGATGTGAGAAACAAGCGTAGAGGTTGATGTAGTCATCCTTAAGAGCTTTTCGCAGTTTTAGAGACATGGACAACCACACATTATTCATGAGCATGAATAAATGACTAATGAGAATATGGTAATAGGTCTCATGGTGGGCAGGAAATGATAAAGATGATATGACCGTAGATGCAGATTATTGAGATACGACTTATAGGATAGTGATGGACACATTCTTTATTTTAATCGCTCGAAAGGGTACCGTGGTCATTATCATTATCATCCTTATAATAGGAGGGACAAAGGATATTTTGCGATGAGTTCAAGAAAGCAAAGTCAGCTACATTTGATGGAGATTTGAAGAAGTCAAATATGTAGAGGCATGGTTACTGACAATAAGTTACTTTGCCTATGCCAAAGACTACATAGAGAATATGAAGGCTACAATAGCTATCTTCAACCTCAAAGGGAAAGCATGTTGATGGTTGGAAGATGTGAAGAAGGTTAGAGAAATTAGGCCGTAGGAGTTGAGTTAGCATGAATTCAAGATACTTTAGCAAGAAGTGTTTATCGTGAGAGGTATTATGACAATAAATCAAGGAATTCTATGGGCTAAAGATGGGATCAATGACATATGAGGAGTATAAGATCGTTCCTATAATTTTTGAGTTATGTACCATATCTTAAGCATGTGAAAAAGAAAAGTTAAAATATTTATTTAGTGGATTACCCCTAGCATTTAAATATCGTATTGAGTATGATGTGCCCTTACCACTTGAATAATATGAAGTTGAAGCACTCATTAGAGAACATATGAGGTTCAAAAAGGGCCTCCTAATAAAAATGTACAAACTTTTCTAAAATAAAATTTAGAAGAACCAATAGATTCAATATGATGATGTCAATCATGGGGATGATTCACCATTTTTTGGGTAAAAAGGTAAAAAGATCAAAAAATAATAAAATAATAAAACTAATTTTTCGACCATTTTCAACTTATCTCTGAAGGTTTTACTCAAATTTCTAGTAGAGTAGCTGCTGGATGCAAAATTAATTTCATTCAGAGTACATGTCGCATACCTTCAATGGACGTTTACATGAAAATGAGAAATAATAATAAGGACGTGATTCCAATCACATTTTTCATGTATTTCTATTTTTCAGCAGTGGTCCATCGAAAGTATGCAACATGGGTACTCCTGGATGTGGAGAATCAAATTTTGCATCCAACGCAGTGTTCATAGAATTAATAAACTCATAGATAGATAAGCTGAAAATATGAGTTGAAAAAGTATTTTATTTTATTTTTTCCTCTAAAATTTGATGATGTAATCTAATATTATTTTATTATTTGCACTATTATTTATAATTTCCTTAGAGGCCCATATTAGACCTCAAAATTCCCCAATTATTATGAGTAATCAAAGCTTAAGATGGAATATCAACAAGGTTGGAAAGGGAAAGACAATATTAAAGCAAGAAAAATTTGAAGAACAAGACCACACGATGTAGGTGAGAAAGAGAATTTGTACCTTACAAGTTTAAATGTAGACTTCGCCTAGAGAATAATAGAACAAGGTGATGGTAGGAGACCGTCATGTTGTTGGACATGTGGTAAGGAGCATCTTAAGTAATATTGTTTGCAAAATCAAGGTGAAATACCTAGATTTACAAGGCACAGAAGTGTGCGCTAGGAGATGTTTGATAGAGAATTCTACATATTTGTGAAGAATTTGATAACAAGTAGTGGGATCACGGCATCTATTATCGATATGGATGATAATCTTTGTCATCAAGTTGTTTCTATTTTGATCGACTCAGATATAATTATAAAGTAGTGTTAATAAGTGGCTTTGAGAAAAGAAGTACATGCATAATATTGGTTAGTTTAGTTGGCTATGTAATGTGAGAAAAGCTCATCATCAGGTAAGTTCTTATGCATTTGAGTTGAATGGTATGCCTACATAAGCACATTTTAATTCACTTATATCAGCATCATACAATATGATATTGGGTATGGATTTGTTGTACTCTTCACAGACTAAGGTGGATTTTAATGAGAAGGTTATTGATTGTTTGGATGAAAATGGGGAACAAATAATATTATAGGGTAAGAATAAGGAAACATCGCTTAGAATGGTTATAACTATGTAGGCAAAGGTAGTCGTAGGAAAAGGTATGTGTTATTTACAAGGCATATCTTCATCGATAAAGGTAAGGATGTTGAGTATGCTAGAGGTATTGGAGCAGATACCTAATTTTATAGAAGTTTTAGGATCTATTCCCCGCAAATATTTCAAATTTTCCACCTACCTGGGAGTGAAATTTTCTATTTAGTTGGTTCTGGGGAAAAACAAACATTGAAGGCACCTTACAGATGAGCACTCCATAGTTAGTGGAATTGAAATTTGGCTGAATGAAATGCTTGAGGAAGGGATACATTAGGCCAAGTGTGTCACCTTAGAGTGCACCAATATTGTTTGTGAAGAAGAAGGATGGTTCTCTCAAAGCACAGAATAATAAAGGCAATTGAAAATATAACCATCAAGAACAAGTATCCATTGTCGAGTATTGATGACTTTTTATCAATTGAAGAGACTAACAAGTTGTTCTCGAAGGATTGATTTGAGATCAAGATATCACTAGGTACACATCAAAGAAGAGAACATTTACAATACTAATTTTTGGACCACTAAGGGCATTATGATTTTGTTGTGGTTCCTTTCTATTGATCAATGGTCCAACTAATTTTATGTGATTGATGAATAGTGTGTTGCTATCTCCGTATTTGGACAAGTTTCTTATTGTATTCATCGATGCACTTGATATATTCAAAGAATGAGGAAGATCATGCATAAATTTAGCCATAGTGTTGATATTTTTGAGAGAGAGCATCGATTACATTCCAAAAATTAGAAAATTCAATTTCTTTTAGACAAAGGTACATTACTTACATGGTGTTTCTAAGAAACACATAGTAGTGGATCCGTAAAAGATAAGAGAAATCATGGAATGGAAGCTCTAGGAATGTGGATCTATAAGGTTATTTATGTTGTAGCACACAGAGGTCTATGAGGGAGCTTCATGGATTACATATCCTATCCACATCATTTTAATGAAAAGGAAGAAATTTGAATGGAAAATTAATGTGCAACAAGTTTTTGAGTAGTTGAAACAATTGTTGACAAATGCTCCATTTCTAAATATCAGAGATTCGTATAAAAAGTTTGTGGTGTGTACAAATTTTTGTAAAGGGGGACTTGGTCAAGTACTCATGTAAGAGGGATAGGTGTTATGCCATGAATCAAGGAAATTGAATGAGAATGAGTATTTAACTATGTGACACGTGGATCTCGAGTTATCAACGATCATCCATGCTTTGAATATGTGGAGGAACTATCTTCTCAAGATGGTTCATCTTGATGAGAGACCATAATGGAGTGAGATAGTTATTTGACCAATCAAATATGAATTTCAGGAAAACTATATGGTTGGTGACAATCATTGAGTTTGAATTTGAGATCAAGTACATTAAGGGAAAGGAAAACAGTGGTTGTCGATTCACAATATAGGAGTGCAAGTGAACCATATAGTAGCTATGATTTCTTATGGGATAGATTTACAGATCATATATTACAGGATGAACAACATAAATTAATACATAGACCTTAGTACAAGTTACAATAGTTGGGTACAGTGGACGGGATGTGGATTATCATCTTACAAAGAGATGGCTCTCAAGTAGGGATTTAGGGACAGATATATGTGTATCATACAAATGTTGAGTTCAAGAATCTTATCTTAGGAATTTTATATTAAACAATACTTCAGGTCATCCAATAAATAAGAATACAATAGACAATGGTGAATAATTTCTACTATTGGTCAAATCAAGAAGGAAGTGGAAGAGTTTCAGGTTAGTTCTGATTAGTTTACTAGTTAAAGCAGTGTAAGCATCCATGTGGTTTACTACAACCTATTCCAATTATATAGGTGAAGTGGGAGGTACTTTGGTGACTTCATTGGCTGTGCTTCAAGGACATCTGTATGACATGATTCCATCATGGTTGTGGTGGAAATGTTGAAAAGGTGGCACACTTCATTCCAAAGAAGTCTACTTATTTAGCTAGTGAGGTGAACATAGGTATTCATCGTATATATAAGGAGGTTGTATGGTGTTCTAAAGAATATTATGTCAAATATAGATGCTAAAGTTTTCTTCCAAGTTTTTCAAAATAGCTTATTTCTGAAGGATTTGGGTACAAATTTGGCCTACAACACAACTTTAATCCATAGATAGATGGAAAAATAGAGAGGGTCAATAAAATACCGGAGGAAAGTTGAGATGTAGCAGGAGGCATCAACGATGGGAGTGGGAAGAGTATATTCCATCAAGTTAATTTTTCTTACAACAATGGGTATCAAAGGTTCATCAGGATGAGTCCATTTGAGGCACTATATGGGCAGATTCTTAAATACTCCTATTAGTCGATCCAACGAAAACGATATTGTTAGGGCCACATGTTTAAAAAATGCAAATAGGAAATGCAAGCGAGGAAGAATATAAAGGAATCAAAAGAAAAAAATAGATTTATGCATATCATCATAAGTAATTTAAGGAGTTTCAAGTTCGGAAAGATGCATACTTCGCATCAATCCTAAGAATATCTCCTCGAGGATCAAAATAAGTGCTAAACTAGCACCACAATATCAGAGACTTTCAAGATCCTCGAGAGCAATGGACTAGTGGCCTATCGAATTATACTACCTCCCATAATGAAGTTCCATGATGTTTTCCATGTTTCATTGCTTAAAAGATATGTGAAATATGTTGATCATGTGATTGATGGGTTTGTATTGCGTATGGAGCCAAAACGATAATTCCAAACTTGAACCTCAAGGCATTTTGCAAAGAAATATTCTTTTTTAGGGTCCTATGATTTGGTAGATTGGTAAACCAAATGACAGTGGTAATGATCAACTAGTCTTTGGAGTCCTTAGACCTAGCTTTCCCGGGACTCAAAGAGGGCCTTCTATTATGCGAAGGATGTGAACTTGCTTCGCTTGATGGTTGATTTTTAGGTAGTTGTTAAGTGTAGGTTTGTTGTTTGTTTTGGTTGGGGTAAGATGATCAAGTAGCATAGGTGGAGTGTGAGGTTATCAAATCAATTGGGTAATGGAGTCTATGAAGTCATTGATATCTTGATAATGAACACAGACATCACAAGGCAATCTAGTGTAGTTAATGGATCTTTAAGTCTATATGTGAGGTGAAATGGAAATTATGGCGGGAACCAAGGTAAAAGGGAAGGCGCTTAAGAATCCTTTGTCAAATAGATATGAATAGAGGGATATTAAATAATGATAAGCAAAAGATACTAGTTATGATAGTGCACACCATTTTCAATAACAATACTTTTAAACAAATATACATTCAAGATATACAATCTAGTGGAGCAAATGAAGTAAGACAACTTATCTAACTTCAATGATTCTTACTAAGATTTGGAAAACATATGCAGACAAATAGCATCAATAAATAAAGAGGATGCCTAAATATCATTCATTAAACTATAAAGAACATCAAAGCAAACTGGCAAGCATATTCAAAGGGCAAGATCGAAACAAGACCTCTTCGACTTAACCTATCAATCAATACATCAAAGAGAGATTTCAAGATAGAGTTTAGATAACATTAAAAAAGTAGGGCATACCATGAATCATGTTTATAAACTAGCATATTAATCCAACAATGAAATAGACAAGTTTAGGTGGGCCTCAAGGAGAAATGAAGAATTCTTGCTAACCCAAGAGAAGAAAAACATGAAACAATAGCTAATAGGAGGACTCAGGTGCCAAACAACATTTATCATCCTATACCTCTACCGGGAGCTTACCGCACAATAGAAATATGTACATATAGAAAACAAGAAAAAAATGAACATATGAGATACATAACCATTAACTAACCAGGATCCGCAAGCAAAGCCTTCATCACCATCAATCAAGGAAATCCATCCACAAGCTCCATAACACTAAATTGTTCTTCAACTTTCAAAAACATGTATTGCTCTAACACATCAAGTCCCAATTGTTTACAATGAATCCTCATGCCTTATATAAAAATCAAGGAAGAGGAAAACTAAAGAGAGTGTTAGCCATCGTAAGAAATTTTTTCACAACAAAAAGATGGCTAAACAGTGTCTTGAGCTCAAGAGATTATTTTCTATAGAAAATCATTCATTCTTGAAGCTTGATGTTCCTTGAGTGTTGTTCCCCAAGTGTTTTTTCCTTAAAGCCTCGTTGTTCCTTTTAAAAATCCTCAAGAAAAAATTGTTGATCAAAAATCATTATTATGTAGGCAATTTTTCCATCATTTTCTAAAACCATTTCATTCATTTTTCTCCTTTCATTAACCCTTCATTTCCCTTAAAAAAACATTTTAAAAAACATCAAAAACCCCTCCAAATCATCATAACTCCTTTATATGGTTTTAAAAACTCCCTTTTCTCCCTTGTCGAACCCAAAAAAGCCAAGAAAACCTTTTGTTCTAGCTCTTTCCTCGCCTCTTTTTTAAAATTCTGGCTTTAAAGGCCCCTTTCAGCTTAAAACCTCCGCCCTTTCTATTCATATAACCTCACACTCGACCAAGCGCCAAACTCGCCGCCGCTAGCCCTCGCACCTTTTCTTTAGCTCCAACTCCTCTTATTTCTCCACCTGAACGTGCCCCTAAATTCCCTTTTCTTAAGCCCCTATTCCTTTCTCTCTTTTCTTACCCTCATTTGTTCCTCTCTTTTGAAATGATCTACACCGTCGATCACATTAATCGAACGGCGACCGTATCCCCTTCCCTTTCTTCCCTTACCCCACTCCATAAAAGCTGATATCAATCTCAATCATTGATCGCAGATCCAAGGCCACCGTAACCCCTTCCTCCCTCAATTATCCTCCCATCCCTTCACTTAGACCATTTTCAACCGTGGATCTTGAGATCCAATGGCTCTCATTTAAACTCCATCACCCATAAACACCACCGCTACCAAACAAAACCGTTTATGTTAGCCATGGCCTACCACCCACTATGCAAAGCATCGCCCAACCCCGGCTTGACACTTGTCTTCCACCATCCCCATCCACCGTTCAACTCTCCACCATCATGCTAATCCTCCGCCTTTGGATCTATCTCCCTATATCTCGATGTATCATATGTGATATTGCGTGCATTTGCCTCCCGAGGTCTAACACCTCATTTCTATGTGAAACCGGTGGTTTTTCTTAGGGCACGTGGCAAGCAATGAATGGAATCACATTCTAGGAAAACTGCTTAAACGACAACCGCAACGCGAAAAACCACCGGTGGTTTTCCAAAAATTTATTTTTCCCTATTTTCACACCAAAGTCATTTTAAAACCAAGTTTTCATGATTTTTTGGCCATGGAAAACCTTATGCACATTCATTTCCTCCTCACTACTCCTTCCTCCTCCGCCCGACTTTCCGTGGGCGTATTTCCAATACATGTAGGGTTTTATAACATGTTTTGTGGTTTGTTGCAGTGTGTTCTATGGTGATTTTAGAAACAAAAGCCCTCCTACAACTTACATAAAAGGACAGGCCGTAAGGTGATGACCTTCACGATCCAAATAGAGGCCAAATAATGAATAAGGTTATCAAAGTTTCATTTCATGGTTTGATAAGTGCTTTATAAGACCGTTTATACCATCAAACCCTCCAACGCACTAAAATCCACCTATACACAACAAAACAAAGAAGAATCAAGAAGTAAAAAAGAAAGGAAAAAGATAGAGTTTAAAGCTTAAATAAAAAGGGGATAAAGGCGAGGATTAAGGCCAAAGAAATAGAGATTAAGGGCTTTAAAGGACTATTAAAGAATAAAAATGCAATTAAAGGACAGATGAATGAAAGTTCAAAATAATCTAAAAGGTTTCAAAAACATAAAGATGATGATAAAGGCATTATGAGGGTTAAATGGTTTAATTGGCAAGATTAAGGAAGAAAAACACAGCTTAGTATAGGTGAAAGAAGTTTAAAAAGGTTCGAAGGAGATAAAGGAATAGAACAAATGATTTAAGAAGTGATAAAGCAAAGACATCAAAAAAGATTAATTAAAAGAAGATCAAGGCTAAAGGCCTTAAAACACGCTTTTATGATGAAATCAAGGGAACTTAGGCTAAAGTAGCCTGATAAATCAAACACGTAGAAGTTATTCACTTCATAAATCAAAATTGACACCTTTCACTTACTTTATGTCCTTCAAAGGGAAAATGGTAGTTATTACAAAAAAATATATTTTAAGGCTATTGTGAGAGTTATTGTAAAATATTTAAAAGGGTCTCAAAGTCAATCTTTTAGCTTATTTTATCCTTAGAAGAAAGATAGATTTATTACTAATAGAAGTAGTTGGGAGACATTCTACCTTATGCCTTGCATGGATTTTAAGGATAAGAGTGCATTTATATTTCATTTATAACATTTTGAACCCTAGATCTGCTCCACCTCCTCATTTGCAAAAGATAAAATCGTATTCTCGAACTCACGTATGTTGGGCATTTGATACCTCTTTTGAAGCACACATAGTTCACGAGATTGAAAAGAAATTGATGTACTAGAACTGTGGGATGTTTTGACCTATTGGTTGATGGAGAAAGCTCACATTAGATCCCTAAGCTTGGATGTTGGTGAAGTATTCTAAAATGTTAATGTTTTTTTCTTGTTTTCCATTATGTTTTCATCATTGCTTGCTTACGATAGAGTAAACAATTTAGGCTAAGAAATGTCTCCCTAGAAGCACCTTAGACCCGTTAATCTTCACTGCCTTTATGTTTTCATCTGGCCAAGGTTTTATTTGTATTTTAACTACTTTTCAACCCTTTAATATTGTTTATTTCAAGAATAGTTTAATATAGTTGGCCTCAAGATGATTTATGGTTTTCGCTTCTTGTTGACACTTTAAAAAAACTATTTCTAAAATCTCCTTTCAAAGTACCATTGTCCAAAGTTTTCCAAAGAGGTCTGCTGATCATAACCTTCAGACTTACTCAAATAATTGTTTTGAAGGTCTTTATAATTGCATTCCGTATGTTAGAGTTCCTCTTCTATGAATGTAGTTATTCAGAATCTTGAATGTTTTCTTATCCTTGAAAGTGAAATCTTTGATGAAATAGAGCGGTTCGACTCTTAGATTTCATTTTGAAAGTTTGTCTTGAAATTTTTATTCTTACTCGAAGTGTGATTTGTAGAATTCATGGTTAGCCCGTCTATAAAATACTTCTTCATGTTCAAATAATGTTTTAAGTCCCCTCTCCGTTTAGAAGTACACATAATTAAGGATTCTTAATTGCCCTTAGTTCTCGTTTTTCATTCTAAACCCTTAATGTTCATTTCATTTCACTTGAAAGACTTGCCGATCCAACAGCCAAGCTAGATTTTCCTTTCACACCCCCTCGATTCATCTACCAACTTGTTACCATTTCCACTTGACTCCATTACACAATGACTTAGAGATTTCTCTTTTCTATCTATGATGTCTAGATCATCATGTCCCATCAAACAATCAAACAAACTCATGCTTAATAACTAGCCTAAAATAAACCTTTTACAAGCAAATAAGTCATATCTTTGCAAAACAATTGAGAGATCCTCTCTCGCATCAGAGGGCTGTGATCCTGTTTATAAGGACCTATTTATGTGTTTCCTCATGGCCATTTAGTATGCCAATCGCTAAATCAGGATCCCAACATTCTCAAGGACACGGTAAGACATCTCGAGTTCATAGTTTTCAGCAAGCTCCATGCACCCATTAGTCCTTCAACAACCATAAAAAGTCCTTAAAAACCGAAAACATTTCAAATTGGTTTTCAAATAAACTACCTGGGTGGTGACCATAAAAAATTTACCTTCGTAAAAGCTAAAAATTTCCACCTAGTGACTCCACTAGCCCCGCATGCATATTACCTCACTAGATTTCCAGATTTCTTTAGGATTGTGTTAACCAAATTTCTGAGGAAGTTTAGAAGCCTAGTTATCCTATTATAGAAATCACTCTGAGAGGAAAATTTTGAAAAATCAAATTCCCAAAACCTCTTTCCTCTAAATTTTGGAAACTAAAATATATCATATAGGATAAATGACTACATCCCATCTGGGATCCTAACTTCTACCATAGTTGAAAATCCGTGAGAGGATTTGTAGCAAACTTCTAGACCTCGAAAACTAACCATCGATAGGACCATTCCAAGAACAAGATCCGTCCTTGAAAATTCCACGGCCTTGAAAGATCCTCACTTTGATCACTCACACAAAGAACCTCTCTTTAGAAACAAGTCTCAAAGTGATTTAAACTAAGCCACTCTTTGAAACCAGCGTATTTGCACCGTATCTTCAAGAAAGAGGCCTCACCTTCTACTCCACCCGATTCTCGCCTTCTCCATGATTTCAGCTCCTTCCATAACAAATCTTCTCATCATCGCTTTGCTGGCTCCAAGTGTTTCTCTTTTTCCACTCATCCACACAACCACTCACTCAAAAACACTCCATTTTCACTCCACTACCTTCTGTAAATCCACCCTCTTGTAAATCCCCCATTATTTCTAATCATGGCAGATGGTATGCTCCATTAGTGTTACCACAACCCATGGTTGCCTTACCCAATGATTACCAATCCAAGATTCCCCATTTCATCGCAAAATGAACCTTACTACTTCCCAAAGATCATGTAGATAAAATGAATGATGCTTTTGATTACATGGAAAGAAAGGAAGAGACCATTAAGATGAGAATTTTTGCTTCAAAGTTTAGAGGAGAAGTCAAGAAATGGTTTAAAACTTAGCTCAAGATAAATGATCTCCTTCTTTATATCAAACATTCATAAACAAATGGGAAATTAGAAAGAACCTCTCCAAATCCTTTCGTACTATACTAACCTCAAAATAAATACTAGGGAAAGTGTCCATGGTTACCGCACTAGATTCAATAAGATGTATAATGCACTTCCTCCGCACATGAAACCTCCACTAGGCCTAGCCTTGGCTAAATTCCCCGAAGGCTTTTGACCTCGAAATGGCCTACCAACTTAAGAGAGAGAGAGACCCCCTCAACTTTAGAAGATATGCAAAGGGGAGCCATGAGTGTGGAGGAAAATCATTGAGAAAAAAGCTAGGTTGAGAGTTGTGAAAGAGTTACATACAAGGATGATACAATGGCTTCAACCTCATCATCGATACTAAAATTGATAACTTAGTGAGGGTAATAGAAAGGATGTTGGAAAAGATAAATTTGAATGATAGAGTGCCTCCTAGAGAAAACCAAACAAATAGAAACCAAATCTTAGAAGAGACCCAATCAAGATAGGCAAAAAGACAATGACCAGCAACATTAGGCCTCCATTTCAACAAAACTATGTTGATCAAGAAGAAGAAAGGAAGTTGAGAGAGGTTGGAAGAAAATCACAAATCCTTGATAGATCCTGGATGCTGAGATAGATGTTTTTCTCAATCGAAGAAGAACAAGGATTCTTCTCTTTCGTAACAAATCGAATAAAATAATGAGGATTCTAAGATTGGCATTGGGGCTTGAAAATGCTATCATGGAGGTCACAAACAATACAATTTTAGAAGAAAAGGTAGCCCGTGAGAATTCAGAGACAAAAAACACTAGTAACAAGTGTTAAGAAAACCTCGTAAAATCAGCCTACACATTTAAACTAACACCAACACTTTAGCCAAGAAAACTGATCAAAATAAGGACAAAAACATTCAAGAAAGGGCTGAACAAAGCTGCCCTAGTACTTCTCGCTAGTGGCCCTTAAAAAATCATTCCAAATAATAAATAGTCAGGTTCAAAGAAGTCAAAATTGCTGAAATAATTGTAAATGACAAAACGGATGTAAACATGTCAAGAATAATTGTTCCTTTTCAATTAAGGAAATTTCCAAGATTAAAATCACTATATCCTTAGCCGAACTAGTAATCCTGCACGCATGTATAAAAAACAAGTTTTGAAAGCTTTGAATATGGAAAGTGACACAAGATAAAGGAGGAGTATTCAACCAAAACCCAAACTCAAAGAATGTAGAAATGCTACCCGGACTTCCGAAACCTTGAAAAATATGAACTCATTTTCATCCTAGAGTGCAAAAATCATCAAGAAATGAACTGCCTTTCCGCTAGTAATTGCCAAAACTGTAGACAAATGAAAAATTTGAGATATGTAAAAGGCAGACCCAAATACCCTATTAATGAATATTATCAAAAAGTGTTGGAAGAGACAAACACATATTATTTTTCGTAATCAAAGAATGACTTGCCATAACAACACCTACTTCAAACTATGAGGAAAAACCTGTTTTAACAAGAACAAATCCTTAAAATAGAGTTGTCTTTTTTCATTGGATATAAACCAATTTGAACATCATTTAGAGCGTAAATAGCTGATAAAGCACTGTAACAATTTTAATTTTACAATGTAAAAATGATACAATTCCAAGAGGTCTTACACCATTAGAACGCTTTATTTCAATGATGTAGCCAAAGAACCAAGAATGGAGCCAGAACAAAATACATAGAATAATATAACATAGGGCAAATTTTCCAGAAGAACCCAAAATGACTAAGTCGTCCAAGACTTGCTCATATTAAATAACAATATATAGACTGCTCAAATAATTTAAAGATGTATTTGTTAGATAAAAGGATTTAAAATCATATGATACTAGCATTATTCAACACAAAATTTCTCAAGCGAAAATCACAAACCTTTCAAACAAAAATTCAAAGATAAACCCCTGTTTTATTGCTTTATTGAGAAAGAGGATAAGGAATATGTATGATGCTAGATCATAGTTCCCATCGTATTCGTACGGGTTTCCAACTTAGTATCTCTTAGAAAAAATACGGAGAAATTAGGTCATGTATTGATTTTCAAGAATCTAAATAGAGTCTTCCTTAAAGACAAATATCCTTTCAAAAATGGATCATATACTTCAAAGGGTGTTGGGGCTAAAATAATTTCTACCTATTGGATGGGTTCTCGTGATATAATCAAATGTAGCACCTCCAAGGACCGACATAAACTTCTTTACACACTGGGATACATTCATGGATGTCAAATGCCATTCGCTTAAGGGAACTGTGGCTAATTTTCCAAAGGGCTAAGAACATAGCCTTCTTAGAAGACATAGGCTATTTCATAATCATTTATCTCTGATGAAATTATTTTTTTCTCTAAAACCGATGAAGAACACTTCGATTCATTTGAGAAAAGATTTTGAGAAATTTAGGAGATATGGCTTATCTTTTAATCCCAAAAAGACACTCCCTTGTATCCATGAAGGTACCTCGCTACATCATTTATGAAGAGGGAATCAAAATAGACCCTAAAAGGATTGATGGCATATTAAAGATCAGATCTGAAACCTAAGAAATACAATCTTTCTATTGAGAAGTTAATGCTTTGCTGAGATTCATCCCCAACCTTGTTTGTTATCGGTGAATATGACAAACATGCTTAAGAAAGAGGTGTGTTAAATGGAAAATAAAAGCTAAACAATCATTTGAACTAGTGAAACAAGCTTTTTAACTCAAACACCAGTTTTATTAGTCTTGATTTCACCAAAGATTTTTATATCTTTTCCTTTTCGTATCTAAATATACAATATCTACGTGATTGCTACAAAAGAATGATATGGGGCATGAAAAACCAATATCCTTTTAGTAGGGCTTTAAGAGATGCTCCACCTGGGAGTATAACATCATGGAGAAACAAGCTCTTTAGCCTGCATAAAATAATTGGAAGACTTAGAGTCACATTCTCGCATTCCTCACATCATTGCTTTGAGTTCCACACAAATATTGTTGATATTCTAAGTCAAGACCCCGATGGTAGAAGGGGAAATGGATTGCCATTATTCTAGAATATGACTTAAACGCTTACCAACCCGATCAAAGGTGGATTAGCTTAAACTCATGGCCGAGTCTAAAAATCAAGCACTTTATTATGATTATGGTTGATGTCTTTAGAAAATAGAAGAATTCATTACCTATCTATCAAGAAGCATTTCTGTGTGAATTCACCTTAGTATGCTAATATCATATATGTGTTGCTTTATCTAATGTCTTCCTCTTGTCCAAAACTAAAGCTATATTTTAAACAAGGATTTAAATTATCAGATATTAAAAATGGGCTTTATATTGGAAAAATGTTGTTGGAATATTGCTTAAGTGTCCGTTGATGTTGATGGTGAAAATTATGCATGAACTGGCATGAGGGAGAATGTGGAGGACATCTATAATCGAAGACCAATACCCAAATAAAAACTTCGTATCCGGTTACTATTGGCCCAATTTTTTCCCAAATACTCAAAACTTGTCATGTCTTTCCATAAGTGTCAAATTTTTGATGGCAAGAGGGAAACTCATCTTTACCTTACATCCCAACGCTGTTGAGGCTCCCTTCAACAATGGGGCTTTGGACTTCATCGGGAAATTCACCTGCTATTCACAAATTTCAACATAAGTGGATCCTCACTACCACTGACATTTTACCAAGTGGATAGAATCCATAATTCCCTAGGAATGCTACCGACCACAATATCGGGTTCCTGAAACCAACATATTATCCAGCATTTTCTTATCTTAGAAAATTATCACAAACAATGTTATAAGGTTTCAAATCTAAAAGAATGATCGACTTTTCCAGAATACCATACCACCTTGGGTCATTCCATCGCCTATTATCCTCAAGGAAATGGATTAGTCAATCCTCCAATAAGAGCCTGGTTAATATTATAAAAAAGATGTTGGAAACGTAACCAAAAATCATGGTAGATAGTGCTTGTTCATGCTTATGTGGCTGATATATTAACCACCAAAAAAGTCTATAAATATGTCCCCTATCACCTGTTTATGGCATGGATGCAACTTTCCCAACTGACCAGCGCCCAATCATGAAGCTCCTCCAAGTACAATCTCGAGGAAAATGATATGCGTAGAAGGATAAATTAGACCTCATTCATTTACAACAGACTAGAGAGGAAGTGTACAATCGCATCACGCCCTACCCAAGAGAGTATCAAGAATTGGTTTGATAAGAGGACTGAAGTAGAAATGATTTCAAGTTGAAAATATAGTTCTAAAGTGGCATTCCAGAATGGAAGAAAAGGGAAAACATGGAAAATTTGAAAAATCAGGAAAGGGCCCTACATTATCCATTCTATCGTGGGTCATAATGCATCTTCTACAAGAGCCGAATGGATAATATTTATTTGGAGGTACTCGTCAATGACAGGATGCCTGCCACTCCATTTCTTCCAAAGTCCTAAAATTCAAAGTTTTTATTTTTCATCAGATATAACATTGTTTTTCAAATTGAAAAAGAAAAAACACAAAAACAATGTGTAAAAATAAAAGAGGTAAGAAATCAAAAGAGGTACGTTCCCACAATCGAAAAAGAATATTTTCTCGAAAAGTGAGAAAATCTAAGTGCCACTCGTCGATCAAAAAATGATACATATTTTTTCATCATCTAGGCTAATCATGGTCGAACATACTTTAAACTTATGTTGATAAGTTAGTAGAGCACACATATTGATAAGATTTTTTCGTATCTTATTATCAAGAGAATAGATTAGATAAAATAATGGTTCTAACAAGCTCAAAATCTCAATCGAGAAAAGGAAAAAGATAGCTCTAAATAGGATCAAAAACTAAAGCCAGAAAAAGAACAAAAGGATGTTTATAATTTTCGTATCTTAAACCTTCACCATTTTTTTATTTTTTCACACTAAAGTCTATGTGTAGCTCGTACATATAGCCATGCACACAATAGCAAATTAGACAATCTAATCCCGACTGACCGTGTTTTTAATTTCCCGTTTTTAGAAATAGAGAATAAACCTCACAAAAAGCTTAATTCGAAGTATAGTAGCTTAGGTAGAAAAATAAAGAGTTCAAAAAGTTTAATCCAGACTCTACATAAGGATAGATTATATAGCTTATTTTTTGTTTTCAAAAATAAAATGTCAAAGAGTTTGCTAGCTCAAAATGCACTCAAAAAGGGGAAGAAAAATGCTAGGACAAGTAGGATCGGGTAGAAGCATGATATTTGAAGAAATTTCATGGCCGTAGGTCACTCAAGAATTGTCAAAATGTAATGAAAACCAAAAAGAAAAGAAGAAGTCTACCCAATGGATAAGGCATGGGTCTGCATCCCAAAGATAAAATTCTAAAGTTCCCGACCTTCAAGGAGCCGCTATCCCCAAGTGGGGAGCCACCGTTAGCCATCAAAAGAATTTTTTTCACAAAGAAAAGATGGCTAAAACAGTCTTGAGTCAAGAGATTATTACAAAATCATTCATTCTTTAAGCCTACTATTCCTTAAGTGTTGTTCCCAAGTGTTGTCTCCTAAAGCCTATTGTTCCTTAACCGCTGTTCCCTTTAAAATCATCCGTAAAATGTTGCCGAATAAAAAGATCATTTATGTAGGCCATTTTCCATCATTTTCTAAGACCATTTCATTCATTTTTCTCCTCCTTTCATTAACCTTTCATTTCCCTTTAAAACCCTTTAAAAACATCAAAAATCCATCCAAATAATCATAACTCCTTTATATGGTTTTTTAAAAAACTCCTTTTCCTCGTTTAACTCCAAAAGCCAAGAAAAACCTTTTGTTCTAGCCTTTTCCGCCCTTTTTTAAAAATTTGGCTTTAAAGCCCTTTCGGGCTTAAAAAACCTCCGCCTTTCTATTAATATAACCTCTACCCCACCGACCAAGCGCTTAAACTCTCCGCACTAACCCTTGGCCCATTTTCTCTTTAGCCCTGCTCCCCTTATTCCTCCACGCGGACCATGCCCCAACCCCTTTTCTTGCTCTTCCTTTCTTTCTACTCCCCCATCCCTGCTCCTTCGAAACAATCTACACCAACACCGCATCGATCGAACGGCTCGGACCACATCCCCTTCCCTTTTTTCCTTACCCCACTCCATAAAATTTGGAGCTGCTCTCGAACTCGTTGATCATGTAGATCCAATGATGACCATCACCCTTTCCTCCATCAATTATCCTCCCATCCCTTCATCTCCCCAAACCATTCTCAACCATGGATCTGAGATCCAATGGCCCTTGTTTAAACCCATCACTCATTAACACCGTCGCTACGAAACAAAATCAAGCATCAGCCCAGGCCTACCACCCACTACGCAAAGCATCGCCCAACCCTAGCTTGAAACTATCTTCCACCATCCCCATCCACCGTCTGGCTCTCTCCTCCATCGCGCATCATCCGCCTGGATCTACCTCCCTAGATCCACTACCATGCGATATCGCGTGCATTTGCCTCCTAAGGTCTAACACCTCATTTCTACGTTAAACCGGAGGTTTTGCTTAGGAACATGGCAAGAAACGAATGGAATCATAGCCTCACAAGAAACCGCTAAAAATCCAAACTACAACGGAAAACAACCGTGGTTTTCAGAATTATTTGCTCAAGTTGACTCAAAGTCATTTTTAACTTGGTTTTCGCTTTCTTTTTAGTTATGAAACCTTCTATTTAATCTTGGTTTCTCCTCACTCTCTTCCACCTTCTGTCGCACTTATAAGAAGTTTGTCCAATACACATAGGGTTTTATAACATGTTTTGTGGTTTGCTGTGTGTTCTATGGTGGTTTTAGGCCGAAAAGCCCCCTACACCAAAAAGGACGTGGCTACAAGGTGATGAATCACATCCAATGAGGCCAAATCACGAGGAAAGGGACCGTGAGGTTTCATTTCATGGTTCGATCGCCTTTATAAGCAATGTTTATACCATAAACCCTCCAATGCAAGGTAAAAGCCACTCCAGACACAACAAACAAAAGAATCGATGAAGTAAGAAGAAAGGAAAACACCGAGTTTAAAGCTTAAATAAAAATGGGATAAAGGCGAGGATTAAGGCCAAAGAAACAAAGATTAAGGGCTTAAATGCCCATTAAAGAATAAAATGTAAAGTGAAACAGATGAATGAAAGTTCAAAAGAATTTGAAAAGTTTCAAAAACATAAAAGATGATGATACAAGGCATACGTAGGGTTAAAAGGTTTAATTGGAAAATTAAGAAAGAAACACAAGTAATCTAGAGTAGAAAGAAGTTTAAAAGGTCCTGGAATAGATAAAGGAATGTAACAAATGATTTAAGAAGTAATAAAGAAAAAGATAACAAAGAAGACTAATTAAAAATAAGATCAAGGCTTAAAGGCCTTAAAACATAGTTTTATGATGAAATCATGGAACTGTATTAAATTAGCCTCGCATAAATCAAACACAGAGCAGTTTATTCACTTAATAAATCAAAATTGACACCTTTCACTTACTTTATGTCTCGTAGGAAAATTGGCAGCTTATTACACAAAAAAGATATTTTAAGGCTATTAGACAAATATTATTGTAAAAGATAGAAAAAGGGTCTCAAAGTCAATCTTTTCAAATTATATTTTATCCTCAGAAGTAATGACATATTTATTACACAAAGAAGTAGTTGGGAGGTATTCCCACTATGCCTGTATGTATTTTAAGGATAGAGTGCATTTACTATATCATTTATAACATTTTGAACCCTAGATGGTTCCACCTCCTCATTTGCAAGATAAATACCGCATTCGAACTCATTGTATGTTGGGCATTTGACAACCCTTTTGAAGTAATACATAATTTCCGCTTAATATTGAAAAGAAATTGATGTCCCGGAACCTATGGATGTTTCGACTATTGCTGATGAAATTTTTCATTTGATCCCCGAGCTTAGCTATTGGTGAAGTATTCGAATTGTTAATGTTTTTTCCTATTTTCCATTATGTTTTCATCATTAAGTTTACAAAAGAGAGTAAAAATTTTTAGCCTCAAATAATTTTTACTAGAAGCACTTAGACCTCGTTTTTACTCTTTTCACTGCCTTTATGTTTTCATTTGTCAAGGTTTTATCGAGTAGTTTAACCGCTTCCAACCATTAAGCTTTTTTATTTCAAGACTAGTTCAATACATTTGGCCTCAAGATGATTTATGGTTTTCTCGTCTCTTGTTGACACTTTGAAAATTGTTTCTAAAGTCTTCTTTCAAAGTACCATTGTCCATAGTTTTCCAAAGAGGTCTATTTTGATCATACCCTTTGTAATTGCTCAAATAATTTTTTTGAAGGTAATTATAATTGCGCCCTAGATGTTTAGGAGTTCTTCTATGAATGCTTATTTGTGAATCTTGAATGTTTTCTTATCCTCTGAAAGTGAAATATTTGATGAAATAGAGTGTTCCTCGACTCCTAGATTTCATTTTTAAAGTTTGTCTTGAAATTGTTATTTGTCAAGTGTGATTTGTAGAATTCATGGTTAGCCCTATCTATGTGTCACTATGTTAAAATAATGTTTTAAGTCCTCTGTTGAGAATTAAATATAATTAAGGATTCTCCACTGTCCCTTAGCTCCCGCTTTTTCATTCTAAACTATTAATGTTCATTTCATTTCACTCCGAAAGACTTACGATCCAATATGCCAAGTTAGATTTTCCCTTTGACACCTCTTGATTCATCTACCAACTTGCTTACCATTTCCACTTGACTCCATTGCCCAATGACTTAGAGGATTTCCTTTCTATCTATGTTGCCTAGATCATCATGTCCCATCAAACAATCAAACAAACTCATGCTTAATAACTAGTCGGAAATCAACCTTTTACAAGCAAACAAGTCATATCTTTTGTAAAACAATTAGAGATCCCTTCCTCTAAGACTAGGAGGGCTAGATCCAGAGCTTTAAAGACCGGTTTATGTGTTGCCTTATCATTTAGTATGTCAATATGGTAAATCAATGTGGTCCCAACAGAGAGTATCTAAAAGCCTATTGGCCCAAAAGAAATATCCTAAGTTGTCCTGTATATTGTGAGAAGCCCAAGTGCACAAAATATCTAAAAATATATTTCTAATTATAAATGGATATTAAATCAATTTATTTCTGACATGCCTTTTGAAAACTTGCTAAACGCACATTCTTTCCAGAATTCACCTACGTGAGCATAGCACACTATGTCAAACTCTAAAATTATGCCGAGCTACAAAGACAAAAATAGGCTCTCATAAAGAATGAGTTTTTTGCGTGCATTCCCGATGTTGAAAAAGGCTCCTATGATGGCTCGAAAGAAATTGAAGTCTAAGTTCCAGATATACCTTTATTAATTCAATATGACCTCTCGCAGTTTTCCAAAAGTGAAAATTCCAATATTTTCGGGGATGAAGACATGCTCGTAAAAAGGGAAGGTAAAGGTAGAAAATTGAGTTTATTTCAACCTTTTGGGGGCCAAATTAAATTTCCTAATTTATCTAAAATTCTGTGAGAATAATTCCTCTAATGATGGGAAATCCAAAAAATTTAAACCTCTCCTCCCCGAGGATGTTTCGGGAAAAGGCGCAACACAAAGCTGAAGCAGACTCTAGCCTCAAAATTTACAAAAACAAAAAATTTTGTCTTATTTTCTTCTTCAAAATTGGTAGGTAGGTGCCTCATGGATACCTCTGAAATCAAATTTTCCTCTTGAAAAATCCTTTTCACAATATCTTCATCTTATTCCTTTTGTAGGAATGTATTCCAACAACATTATCCTCCTCCGCAAAATTCGTAGATGGTGATACCAAATATCTATGTATCTCTAGATCGATCATGAGATATATGGTTTTCAAAGAGCTTGATGCAACTCTTATTATCACAAAGAGATCAAATTTGGATCCATAATCCGACAAAATAATTCACTAGAATGTTTCTCATCCAAATCACCTTCACATGTTTCTTGATTGGAAGCCATGTATTATAATTCTGCCGATCTCGAGTGTCATAGACGGTTACTTTGTTGCATTAGGAAAAATTTGTTGGACCCAACACTAAAAATTCCTCCCCGATGTACTATTTGGTCTAGAATCACAATTCTACATATATGAAGCCACATATATTCAATCCCTCTATCGGCATTTAACATAGTCCGACCTGTGGTTCGAGACACTCAGACACATGCTACTTCCTTCTAAACAATTAGTTAGCCTAACCATATCTTGGTTCAATTGGTTGACCGCATAGCACATATATGGTCATGCTTTCATAAGATACACATCAAACCACAAGGTGTCGATAAATGGTAGCTTCCACTTCCTCACCTAAAGTGGCATCCTCTTTCTTTCCAACTGGCTGGTAGAGGAGAGTCTCCATGGGTTTTCTACTTCCATGTAGAACTTCTTCATAGAATATTATTTGCATATTTTCCTTTGAGATACAAATGGTTCCCATATGTTCACCATACTTTCAATCTGGAGAATTAATGCATGATTCCCATGTCCTTCATTTCAAATTTTCTAAGGTCCTGCTTCTAAGATATGATCAAATTCTTATCACTAGTTAAAATCAAACCATCAACATATAAGAAAATATTCAAGATTTACCTTCAACAAAGATATGATAAAGTTGCTTGCATCTACTTCACTTTTGCAGTCGCCTCTGAGATACAGAGATTTTGACTGTGGTACATGCACGAGGTCTCATGAGACCACATAATACTGACATGTTAACACAAGAGACTCTTGATAAAAGGTCTCAAACCTTTCCATTTGCTTCATGTATACCTCCTCCTAAATAAATCCATATTTAGGAATGTTGTTTTCACATCCATCTTGTGGATCTTCCACCCTGATCTATATCTGGTGCAAGAGTTGATCTAAAGGATGAGTATTCTGATACAGAGAAAAGTGCTCTCCTACAGTCAATTCCATCAACTCTTTATGAATCCTTTCTCCAAAAATTTGGTCTATGTTTCCTTTATGCTTTCATCTCAAGCACATCCTTACCTTGAAGATCCATCTCAAACCCATAATAGATTTATCTACCGGGGGCTAGACCACTTCCCAAACAATGTTATTTAAAATGGAAGCAACATTCCCACACCATTGCATCAACCCATATAGGTTTCTCTACTTCTTCATCAAAGAGGATGGCTCGCCTCTACCACTACCATTAGAGAAATGTAGCCAATGTACCATTCGAGTTGTCCTCTTCTCAGAGAGACTATGAAGTGGTTCTCCCACATTCTCTCTAGCATCATGCACAACCTTAGGCTCCTGGTTCTTTTCCTCTACCTTCTCAGATGGTTTTTCTTGAGTGGAGTGGTCTCCAAATAATTCTTCTAATTTGTGTTGCTCCACACCCTTCGAGGTTCCTCATTTGGAGGTAATAACTCCTCATCTTGTGGAATTCCACCTCCTCTCAAGCCTAGCACCACATTGCTTTCACTATAAAACATCACATCCCTTCACATACAACTATCATTATGAGGGAGGAAAGTATACTACCATGAGCTGAGGATTTTTTTGTGACCCTGTGAATACCTAACCTATTCATGTCTCAAGTCTTTCCTTGATTCTTTAGAGACATGGAAATAAGTGAAGGTGATTAACTCCATTATACTAAGAACAAATTCTGAAATTCTTCTAGTGCTTAATTTTTCTAATGTTAATATAAATTATGTGTAGACTCTGAACTATTCATGAAATTTACTAAAACACAAGACTCAAAGATAAGATACTACTCTATATAATTCAATTCAAATGTAGAACACACAAAACATATATATGGAAAATGAAACATCACAATAGCGTCACGTATTTATCTAGGGGAAAACTCGTCTCAAAACCTCCAATCAGACAGACAAACCAAAGAATAGATATGATTATTATGCTTTCTCAAGCCCGAGCACAACTCAAAAGAAGTGTATAGTCTATCCCTCTACCTAAATGGTTGAATCTAGTGATCACTTAGAAAATCTCTAAACCCTCCAAGCTCCATTTCCCATTAAGTTTTTTGTTCTCCGTGAGGATTAGCCCTATGTAATTAGAAAATCATCAAATTCAATTTCACAATTAATAGTTGATCCTTTGACTGATGCACCCCTCAGACACATCGTAACAAGTCTACAATTGATACTACACTTATAGAATATATACAGTCAATGGGTAACTCAAATTATATGCATGAAATAGTTATTTTTGGCTATTTAATCAATTAAATGGATGATCATTGAGTGTGACTAAAGTGACACAAGACAACCAATCTCTAAAATTTAGAACTAGTTTAACCGACAATAACTCAATTTAACCGACTAGATTGTTACAAAATTATCAATAAATCATGCTTATCTGAAATCAAGGCCTCCAACTTGGATTAACTGAGTTAACTGAGTGATAAAATCTATGTCACCTCAGTTAACTACCTCCATGATTTCTCCTGAAATAGAAATTTGATTTTTCTCTAGTTTGACCAAGGAAAAGTAAAATTGATATTTTCTTGCTTCATTTTTCAAAACTAGCACTTGACAGTTTGGAAGAACTAGGGTCTAATTGAACTATTGCAGAATAATAACATGCTTTTCGACATGTATTGCATTAAATTGTACTTTTAGATATTTTTTTGGCATTGATGCAAGTTTTAATCTTATGAGATCTATATGTTTATTTTGTTGTTGAAAAACACATATATGCGGATCTTCTTCTAAACATTCATGTATACCTTCTGAGTAAATTCTCCTTGGTTAATATTGTTTCTTTTTGTTGAAATATGGTCATCAATGATGGTTGATTGATGTATGTCAGAGCTTTATGAAGTCACTATGATGTATGGTTTGTTGCAAGGGTTTGATAGAAAACATGAACATAATGATTTGGGATATTTACATTGTTATTATACATAGGAAGCATGTATATACATGGATTTATTTAATGAAATTTGTACATATGTGCTGGTTTTACACTTGAAAAATTTTGTCGCACTTTTTGGTTATGATAATGAACTAATAGTAAGAGTGTTTGGTATTGCTTCAAAATTTTCTAACCTGATGATTTATTATTGCCAAGAGAGTATTTTCATATTTACGAAGAATTGAGAAGATATTATCATATATTTATTATAGAGGGATTCTGGTCTTTCATGCTTGATGAGTATGTTGATAGCTATCTTGAGTATGGTTTATGGTTTGTATTGTAGTAAGGAATTACTTAGACGGGGGTGAATCAGTAATTGTGTGATTCTTTTTCATTTTTCTTGGAATATATTTTTACTTATTCCCACTATTGTTTTTTAATTTTAAGAGAATCCATTCATAAATAAAATGGGACGTAAAATTCAGCATCCATATGTCCAACAATTCTTCTCATGGAAAGAACACACACACATTGACACCGATATTTTTCACGTGGGAACCCAAAGGATAAAAACCACCAAATTTTTGTTGTTTAAGATGTAAAATAAGCACCCACTTATTTACATAAGTTTGTTTGTGAGCACCCACTCACTAGAGGCATCAACTCCATTAGGATAGCAAGAACCCTATTGGAAGGAGGCACCAACCTCTTTGAATGCAAGCCACCACTTGTTGTTTCCATTGTTCTACTTTTCATATAGTTTTCAAACTGAAAATAGAGGCATTTACAAATAAGAAAAATACCAATCCAATATGTCACAAAATCTCCTTTTGCACTTTGTCATTTGTTGAATCACCGACACCTCCAGTGTTACACAATAACGCCTATTATAACATTCTCAACACAATATGTTTTCAAATCTCTACCTTCTTGCAACACATTCTATGCTGCATACCCTTCATCTCAAGCCCTGTGCTTTTTTCCCAGCACCACTACTACTCTCTCCACATAAAAAAATTCAAGAATACTGCCTTGATATTCGTTACTCAAAAGCTTTTGATGGATTTGAGCCACTACTGCGTTCTATGCAATATTAAGTCTATCATAGGTACCCACGCCATTCAAGTGTGCCTATGTGTGACTTACATTGTTGCCATTGTGTCTTCCCATTGAATGTTTTCATGAAATTAATCACTAGAATGGGATTCTTAAGTCTTCACGGACCCATTGTGTACACTTACATACGTAGTTTTTAATTCATGGTATGTCCGGACACTCTGTGACTTCCCATGCCTATTTATTTCTTCTTAGAGTTGGATAGTATATGGGAATGGAAACTCTTCTCCCCCTTTTCCTTAATTAAAAAAGAAGCGTGCGAGATGTGAATCTTGAATTTATTTTCCCCATTAGTTCTTTTATGTGAGTCGTGTCCTTGGTTCCTTGTTTCAGTTGCTTCCTCCAAAAATTCCACCTCTATGGTAATGTATTTAAGCCCCAACTTCTGACTCATTCACTCTTTCAATTCGTCGTATTGTCTCATTGAAGCTCACCATATCGTAACTCACACAAAAAAATGTTACAATATTCCATAGCTCACGTGTATTTAGCCCTTTGAGCCTTTAGCTCTTAGTTACTTTATTCTCCACCTAACTATCTCCCATATAATAGAGTCCCTTTATATAAAAGTTTCATTTCCATTGGAGTTACGAGATCTTCATGCTTTGATATATTCTCCTCGATATGACATCATGCCCATGTCATTCTTCCATGTGGCGGCTCTGACGATGACACGTTTCATCTAGTTGCTACCTAATATGCCTCCCGAAAACACCATATTCACTTCCATGTGTTTGTCCTACCACGTCATGTTGGCCCTACACTTTATCTCTTTGAGGAACAACTAGCTTCTACCACATGTCATGCTAATACGTTGATGCCAGGTCTCGATTTGTCGATGCTCCAATATTATGTTATGTCGAAGCTCTAATGCTTCTTGTCATTCGATATCCCAATGCTTCCTAATCTTTGATGTTCTCTTGCCTCTTACTCTCAATTTTCGATACACTAATCTTCGATATTCGATATTCGGTCTCTTCAAAGGCCTCTAGGCCGCTTACTTTAGAAAACAATATCGGTTGATTCCAATGACTAATTTTTAGATTTCGTACCGTTGGAGAGATTAATATCAAAAATTGTTGTAGAAAATTTAGTGAACTATTTGAGAGACTTTAAATCGAAATATGGCTCCAAAATTGAAGGATGGTGTCAATACATGGACCCACAATTCACCATAGTCATCCTTTCATGGATTTTCAATAATCATGCTACGTTGGTGATTATCTACCAAAAACTAAGACTTTCATTGGATTCCTCCTATACACTTAAATACATATTGTACGACCATTCCATAAGCCTACTATAATGGTGATTCTCAACCAAAAAGCACAACTATCATTGACGCCATTTTCTTCGGTTGACAACAAATGAAAATACACTCACTATCAACTATCCCAACAATATCCCCTTTAGCATTGATGGAAACACCATTAGCTCCGCTTATGCAAGCATCATAACATGGCCTTCTTCAATTTTCCCTTAATTATGCTAAATAATTTTCTTCCCTTTGCCATCAATGGAAAACAATACTTCTTGAATACTCCACTTGAATTACGCAACCTACTCATCCTCCAATCCTACATGATGATTAGTTGCCATCATACAAAGAAGAGTGGAGTCATTCAAGAGGAGAGTCATAATTCCTATCCGTTCCTTGAGATGTTCAAAGGGTTATCTTCTCTTTCTAGTGGCGTAGTAAAGATATATGCAAGTTGATATTTAATGGCCATGTATTCAAGTCGACAACATTGGCGTAACTTTTCTCTTAAAATGAAACTTAATAGGAATG
>JAXQQM020078757.1:0-15173 GCA_034641835.2 Pinus albicaulis
TATTTTTGGAGAAAATAACTCCTTATTCCTAGAATAGTGATCTTCAATACAAGTAAATGCCAGAGAAGAGAGATCATCATGTGACGCAACAAAATTGAAATTGGACCCCCAAGGAGAGCTGGTGTGTCTACAATCGCTCTGTCAGCATTTTCCCTTGGTTTACCTCGTTCTTTTCCTCCAGCCTGAGTCTTAATTGACTTCTTCTTTCTTCGGGTTTATTTATCAAATTCGTAGAATTTGATAAATAAATACTATCCACAATGGTTGGACTTTAAGTTATATTCCCGACTTTATATTATCTCCAAGCCTTATAACCAATGTTTAACTTTCAACACTTTGTATTTATACTCCACGTTTCTTTTTAAATAAATAACTTGGAATGAACTTTCGGCTCTATATTTCACCACCCAGCCTTACAACAATCACGCTCCAGACTTATGCTAATTATCCGCCAATCGTTTAATTAAACAATTTCATTATACTCCGGGCCCACCTATATATATCAATAACCAATCAAACACTCGTATCGTACCTGGCTATCCTCCGCACACCTTAGTTAACCTCCGGGCAAGTTCAACGTGCGACCACCGTCCGATGGCTCTTCTCCAAATCGAATACCAATGACTCTACATTGTCTAACAAACAACGACTCGCATATTGCCCGAAAGGGATACTCCGCTTCTCCGATTACGAGTCGATAATGTCAGATTTCGATACCCCATGTGGGATCGGCTTTTACTTCATATAATATATTCAAAATAACGTTTTTTCTCTTGTGAAAAAAAAATGATTAATGTTTATCACTCTGCCTTCAAAAATAGCGATGTTGGTCTATGTTGCTGGTTTATTGATATGGTCTGATGGTCTTTTTATATTTTGGACATATCACACTCCTCACATGATTAGCGTTTTTCTCTGCTCAAGGATTTTGGGTACTTTAATTTGTATTTGGAACAATGGACGTCGGTACGTACTCTATCTGTTGCTTTACTATTCTACATACTGCTATTTCACTTTCTTATAGATGCCTTGGGCATATTTGGATGCTTTCTCAAATTGTCGATAATCTCCATGTGGACCGTTACTGGGTTTTATATCAAGTCCCTGTATGTGACATGGGGTATTTTTCTATCACTGTCTGGGGTGGGACTTCCACTTTTCTGGATGGATATTTGGGTTCCAATCTTCAAATGTGAAAATGTAATGACTTCATGGACTGTTTTACTTCATATAATATATTCAAAACAACGTTTTTTCTCTTGTGAAAAAAATGATTAATGTTTATCACTCTGCCTTCAAAACTAGCGATGCTGGTCTATGTTGCTGGTTTATTGATATGGTCTGATGGTCTTTTTATATTTTGGACATATAACACTCCTCACATGATTAGCGTTTTTCTCTGTTACAGGATTTTGGGTACTTTAATTTGTATTTGGAACAATGGACGTCGGTACTCTATCTGTTGCTTTACTATTCTACATACTGCTATTTCACTTTCTTATAGATGCCTCGGGCATATTTGGATGCTTTCTCAGATTGCCGATAATCTCCATGTGGACCGTTACTGGGTTTTATATCATGTCCCTGTATGTGACATGGGGTATTTTTCTATCATTGTCTGGGGTGGGACTTCCACTTTTCTGGATGGATATTTTGGTTCCAATCTTCAGATGTGAAAATGTAATGACTTCATGGACTGTTTTACTTCATATAATATATTCAAAACAACGTTTTTTCTCTTGTGAAAAAAAAAAATGATTAATGTTTATCACTCTGCCTTCAAAACTAGCGATGCTGGTCTATGTTGCTGGTTTATTGATATGGTCTGATGGTCTTTTTATACTTTGGACATATCACACTCCTCACATGATTAGCGTTTTTCTCTGTTCAAGGATTTTGGGTACTTTAATTTGTATTTGGAACAATGGACGTCGGTACTCTATCTGTTGTTTTAGTATTCTACATATTGCTATTTCACTTTCTTATAGATGCCTCGGGCATATTTGGATGCTTTCTCAGATTTGTCGATAATCTCCATGTGGACCGTTACTGGGTTTTATATCAAGTCCTTGTATGTGACATGGGGTATTTTTCTATCACTGTCTGGGGTGGGACTTCCACTTTTCTGGATGGATATTTGGGTTCCAATCTTCATATGTGAAAATGTAATAACTTCATGGACTGTTTTACTTCATATAATATATTCAAAACAACGTTTTTTCTCTTGTGAAAAAAAAATGATTAATGTTTATCACTCTGCCTTCAAAACTAGCGATGCTGGTCTATGTTGCTAGTTTATTGATATGGTCTGATGGTCTTTTTATATTTTTGACATATCACACTCCTCACATCATTAGCGTTTTTCTCTGTTCAAGGATTTTGGGTATTCTAATTTGTATTTGGAACAATGGTCGTCGGTACTCTATCTGTTTCTTTAGTATTCTACATAAATCTATTTCACTTTCTTATAGATGCCTCGGGCATATTTGGATGCTTTCTCAGATTTTTCAATAATCTCCATGTGGACCGTTACTGGGTTTTATATCAAGCCCCTGTATGTGACATGGGGTATTTTTCTATCACTGTCTGGGGTGGGACTTCCACTTTTCTGGATGGATATTTGGGTTCCAATCTTCAGATGTGAAAATGTAATAACTTCATGGACTGTTTTACTTCATATAATATATTCAACACAACGTTTTTTCTCTTGTGAAAAAAAAATGATTAATGTTTATCACTCTGCCTTCAAAACTAGCGATGCTGGTCTATGTTGCTGGTTTATTGATATGGTCTGATGGTCTTTTTATATTTTGGACATATCACACTCCTCACATGATTAGCGTTTTTCTCTGTTCAAGATTTTGGGTAGTTTAATTTGTATTTGGAACAATGGACGTCGGTACTCTATCTGTTGCTTTACTATTCTACATAATGCTATTTCACTTTCTTATAGATGCCTCAGGCATATTTGGATGCTTTCTCAGATTGTCGATAATCTCCATGTGGACCGTTACTGGGTTTTATATCAAGTCCCTGTATGTGACATGGGGTATTTTTCTATCACCGTCTGGGGTGGGACTTCCACTTTTCTAGATGGATATTTGGGTTCCAATCTTCAGATGTGAAAATGTAATGACTTCATGGACTGTTTTACTTCATATAATATATTCAAAACAACGTTTTTTCTCTTGTGAAAAAAAAATGATTAATGTTTATCACTCTGCCTTCAAAACTAGCGATGTTGGTCTATGTTGCTGGTTTATTGATATGGTCTGATGGTCTTTTTATATTTTGGACATATCACACTCACATGATTAGCGTTTTTCTCTGTTGCAGGATTTTGGGTACTTTAATTTGTATTTGGAACAATGGACGTCGGTACTCTATCTGTTGCTTTACTATTCTACATACCGCTATTTCACTTTCTTATAGATGCCTCGAGCATATTTGGATGCTTTCTCAGATTGTCGATAATCTCCATGTGGACCGTTACTGGGTTTTATATCATGTCCCTGTATGTGACATGTGGTATTTTTCTATCATTGTCTGGGGTGGGACTTCCACTTTTCTAGATGGATATTTGGGTTCCAATCTTCAGATGTGAAAATGTAATGACTTCATGGACTGTTTTACTTCGTATAATATATTCAAAACAACGTTTCTCGTTTTTAAAGTTTCATTTTTTTTTTTTAAATTGAACCCGCCATCGGTATATCGACACATTGTAGACGTCGGAATTGCATAAATCGGCAACAGCCAACGAGCGACAGATAAAAACGCTTAATTACATTTCGCCGAATTATGCATACTACAAACATCGGAAGATCGATACCAAACGCCTAAGAGCGACGCAAAACTTCTCCACTACATTTCGTTTACCTTCGCTACATCTTACAAATGTCAAGAGACGCCCAAAACGCCACCACATTGCGCCGGAATTGCGAACAAGTATAAACGTCAAGAGCGATTAAAAAACGCTCTAATTACATTTTTACTGAATGTGGACCGCTTAGAACGCTTGTTCACGTCATGAGTCGCCGAAGAGTGACGCTGTTCTAGTTAATTAAGAAGTGTCGATAGTGCATACTTTTTAGGTGTATCGGACTACGACGGTATATTAAACGACAAGTGCTTGCCTCGAATCACGCTTCAAGGACACTATGTATTTTAATAGCGACGAATTGGCCGTCGTAATTTCCTCCAAATTTTCTAGTGACCATGGGGGGAGGATTGCACCAACGCTGCTGCAACTTTGGAGGAGCAACCTTCTATATCTATAGAGGAAGTATCCATTGCATTGAAAGGAAAATCCATTGCAGCCACACAAGAATATCCCAAGATCTAGCAAGGTATGATTAAAGTCCCACTTTTTATTTTAGAAGAACATTTAAAAGAATGTGGGAATTCATCTTTTAAGGTCCAAGAAGCAACACAATCTGCTATTTTAGAGCATCTTGGTTGCACTGTGCTGTGCAAGGAGGAAGTAAACCACCATCCTCATGCTTCTTTGATGAGTTACATTCAGCCATTAAGGATGGGATGTGAACAATTGAAGGACGAAACACACCATGACACTCCCATGAAGGACAATGAAACAAATCTTGCACCGGAGATTGAAATAGCTGCTACACCATTGGAGGAATTAGAAGCGTTGTTAAACATGGGTGGAGAGGAGATATTACCTCCATCACATTTGTGTCCTCATGGATCCAACATATTCATGGGTGAGATATCTTCTCTAGAAGGTCTCCAAGGAGCTGCATTTCAACCTTCCATGAAATGCAAAGGGGGAGATATGGCTTGGGAAAATGGTGATCCTCATGAGAGGGAAACCAATGGGAAGAAGAGGAGAAGACATCCACAAGAAGTTGAGTGGGTGTGGATGAAGAGAAAGAGGTTGATTAGCCACTTGCAATTATGTGACACTGGGCAGCAGGAGGCTTGGCTGTGTTGGCTCCTCTTGAAGGAGTTTGGCCATCACTTGGTATCCTCTTTTCAGGAGGATGGGAATGGAGAATAGGTGGCGGTATGTTTACACCATTGAGAATATTGGAGTATGGATACATGATGCTGATATGGTATATATATCAGTAATTATACCTTCATCACATGGGTTACATGCTGTGAGCATGAGGAGGCAGCAAGCACCTGGGTTTCTTGAGCTATCTTGGAGAAAGCACAGACAGATTTGCTCTCATATGATATATGATGTTGTTGGAGTAGAGGAGGGCACTCTCATAGTGAAAAGGGGCTACTCCTTGGCTTGGAATGATCATGAGGCATTTCCATCTTGGAAGATGTTTCATATCTATAGCAGCATCACCAAAGGAATCTTTGACAAGGAGCATGTCAAGGGACAAATATTGGCATGGGAAAGAGCCTTTTTTGCATGAGCTCACAGTGCTGTCACTTGGGAGCAGGGTCACACATATGGATCCAAATATCATCTTACTTCCAGCCTTTGGTAAGAGCCTTGTATTTTCATTTGTTGATTTTCATACTCTTATCATTATGTTGCAATGCATGGCTCCTCAAAGGGGAAATTTTTTCATGTTGCTCCATGAGCAAAGTTGGCCAAACCATATGATGGGGAAAAACATCTTATACATGGCCTTGGGAAAATGTTTTTCCACTCCACACATGCTCAACTAATTCATATGATTAGCATTGTATTTCAAAACATTTTTCCTTGTACATTTCAGAGACAGCAGTTTTTAAAACTGTGTTGCATCCACTTGGGAGACTGTTGGTACCTCTAAGCACCCCATGAAACCACCAGTGGTCCCCATATTTTGTTGCTGATAATGATCTCCCTTGTTGATGTTGCTGGTATGTTGATGGGAGGCATAATTTTGAGTAGGACGCAAGGGTTGAATGTGTCATTGAGGGAAGGTAATTCCCATAGTTTATGTCTTGCATGTTCTAATGGGAACATGAGGAGAGACATGGCTGCCACAACCACCTATTTTCCTTATTTTGAGGTGGGCCATGAGTTTGATGATGGTATTCATCCATTGTATGTATATGGGCATGTATTTTATCTTTTATTTCTGGTTCACTCATCTATTTACTATTCAGTAGTAGAGGTGATATTTTATGTACAATGCTTGCCATGTTATTTTCTACAGATGCAGTGGGTGAAGTTGCGTTGTAACCCTATGAGACATTTTTTGTACCTTGTTGCACATGGTATGACCTACATCAAACATGTCATTAGTACATTCTATAATGATCATGTCCTATTCATCATGAATGAAGTGTCTTGGGCCAGCTTGTTCTTCATTAATGGAAGAGAGTTTCTTTGAGGATTTCTCTTCATTTTTCCACTTAGAGGCAATACTTTTGCAGCCCATGATCAACACGCACTCCACACTCATCATAAGTGGAGAAGAGGATAGTATGGGGCAAGCTATGAAGCTTGCCATATTCATATTTTCAGCCCACCTTCATGTCCGGAGCTCAAGGTGGAGGGAGATTTTTATGAGTTGCCATGTTGGGAGGCAGCTTATGTTGTATGGATGATTGCTTGGGGATGGGAGATTCATGTGGGGATGATGATTCCCATTTTATATCAGATATTATGCCTCAAGGAGGCCCTTAGAAAACCCTTTATTTCCTCCATGGATATTTGTTTCTACATGATAACTATTTGGGGTTGTTCACCAAAAGCTAGTTTACATATGTTGGAGGGGCTACTTGGACACTTGATTGATGATATGGCATCCATTTCTTGGAGGAGTTCATCATGCATGGATGCTACAGGGAGATTAAGGGGAAATAAATTAGTCTATTCTTGCACTTGCTTGAGGACAAGAAATCTTTGAGAGGAGAGGACTGTAATGTTCCAATTTTTTATGGAACATTAATTTTTTCCATTTTCACATAGGAGATGAATAAGATGGGTAGGAGACCCATTAATTTCATGAGTAGGGAATAAAAATCCTCTTGGTCTGAAAAAGGATCACTTATAGAGTTGGATTTCACACCTCCATGTGTGAAAATACACTTTTGCAAGAGGACTAGGTCAAGTTTGACCAAATCAAACTACGCAGTGATAGGAGGTGGAAGGCATCTTGTGGGCCAGTGCAGTGAAAGAGGAGGGAAGGTTACTTGAGGAGGAAGCTATCATGAGTGGGACCCATGGAGAGGGATCTCACAATTTTTAAAAGGAGGGCAAGGCAACCATTGTGATTCATTTTGAGTATTATTCATCTTTGGTCTTTTATAATTGCTGCAATCTCTTGCTGTTTAGCAAGAATTGCTGGGAAATTCCTGTTTAGGATTTCCCCTCCTTCTTGAGGGGCCTCTTGGAGGTGTGATATTGATTCCCCATATTCATGAATTGAGGTCAAGCATCATCCTTTTTCATCAGCTTAGTTTCAGCAGGAGATTGTGCAATGTTGCTGGGTGTTGCTAGGGAGGTTTTATACAACACCATCCTTGGCTAGTTTTCTAGAGGAGGGAGCCTTCATTCCCTTGGAAGATTAGTAAGGGAGGTTTATGAGCATATTCCACCATATTTGGCACTAGGCAAACCACTTACCATCATTAGCAGCGCAGTCCCTTCCTTAGACATCATTATTTTTGGAGAGCAGTTGCTGTGAGGGATTAACAAATTATTTGGAGGGTGAGATCTTAGGTGAGAGGATCAGCCTTTAACTCTAGAGATCCATTGGAGAAGATCTTGTCATTGGTTGTACCATATTTAGTCTTGTCCACTTATTTCCAATTCTTGAGTTTCTGCTTCTACCCAGCAACTATGGCATTTTTCAGTTCTTATGTATTATAGCCAATCCTTCCAGGATTGACTTGAGGTAGTGATTGGGAGCTTAGATCTTCTCTACTAATGATTGAATGAACCATATATTTGCATATCTATGTATTAACATGTATTTTAGCAGTTGTTCCATATAAAACTGCGTAGTTATGGCCTAGGGCTTTATTCATGTAGCAGTGATCCTCATATTTTCATGTACATTTCTCTTGAGACTTGTAGTGCTTTGCTTGAGTGATAATTTCCTCAAGGATTTGTATAATGCTACTATGATATAATATGATGGCTATTTGTATTCTCCAGTATTTTATGTGTTAATGTATTCACATATGCTCCATTGGGGTGTTTTATATATTGTTGTAGCTCCACATTGGTAATAACTCAGATTATTCCCAATAGTGTAGCTGTTCCAGATTTGGAACATTACAAAATGGGAGAATTTTGTTTCTTTATGACCATACCATGCCATTGTTGATAACCCTGCAAGACAAAAAAAAGGTCAGAAATCATGGTGTCATCTCACCTGCTTGTCTTTGTTTTTTCTTTTTTTCTCTCTATTTTTAGTTTTTTTTTTCAAGACCAGTGAGCTTCCTCAGAATAGTTTTTCAACCCACCAACCTACCCTAGGCACCTCAAAGAACTTTTCACTCAGGGATCTTTATTTATTTATTTTCCTCTTCTTATTTGATCTAGGACTGCCTCAGAGAGGTTTTAAATCCTAGAGTTGGCCTTGGATGGCTCATGGAATTTTTCATCTAGGCCTCTTTATTATTTTTATTTTATTTTCTCTAGGAGGGTTGTGGACTAGAAGCTATGAGGCTCCCAATTAAAATTACTACCCTGCTGATTGTATTGATGAAATATTCCTTAGATATGGGCTTCTTGTATATTTTTAGCCTATAACCATTGACAAGCAGAGGGATCCCCTCGTAATCCATGGTTCTGATCTGAAAAACCCCATTTTCATGTCTCTATCAGGTATGGTCCTAACCATATTTTCAATAGCTTCCCTTTAAAGTCCTTGAACCTGGAGTCATATAGAAAATCCCAATCACCTTCCTAGAATACTATCTCCTTGATGTGCCTATCATGCCAAACCTTCCTCTGCAATTGTATGAATGCAATGTGGAGGAGGGCCTACCTTCTAAATTAATCCAAGCCATTTAGTTGAAGAAGCCTTTGTTTGTGTGCCCTTGTGACATCTAAATACAATTGGGTTTCCATTCTGAGAGTGTTGTATTCAAATTAAATAGAAAGCAAAGCTTTCTTCCCTTAAACCAAATCATATGGGTTGAACCAGTAGTTGTCTTCCATGCGGTATTATAGGCCCAAGTTTCCTCCACTAATCTATCTGGCTAAATTTCTTGTCGTTGCTCACTACCTTGGTGAGGATGCTTTCCAATTCTCTATTCATAACCTCTACTTTCCCATTTGATTGAGGGTGATAGGAAGTAGATGCTTTGTGATGAGCTCCATCATTAGACATATTTTGAAGGGTTAATGGTCACCTTTTTTCCTTCTTGGATCTCTTTTTCTTGCATTTTTTATTATTATTTGGTTTTATGATGCTAGTATAGGTGGTGATTAAAGCTAACATACTCTAAGTGCCTAATATGAGGTTGAGTGCAGAAAATCATGAATTATTAGCATTTTTATAATGATTTTATCATAAAGCCTTGGAGGAGCAGCAAGGAGAAATTATAGTAGGGATTTCCACCCTCCTTAACTCTTAAAGGCAGCCAAAGGATCCCAAAGATTCTCTCCATCAATTCGAATTCCAAAGTCAGCCAAAGGATCCCCAAGGATTCTCTCCAGCAATTCGAATTCCAGAGGTAGCCAAGAAACTCAAAGAGGAGTGCACTCAATCTTTGTTTACTTGCAGTCAAGTGGACTCAATCACTATTTTCTAGGGAGCTTTTGGTAGCTGCCCTGTAGAATAGATAGATCAAAGCTAGAGCTAGGAAGGGTCGGAACTTTGTTGCAAGCTAATGCGATTTTTATTATTTTACTCAGTGATCAAACTTTCAGAAACGTATGAAGCTATTATTTTATGAAATGAGCAGACTGATTTAATTTTTAGAGAGATAGGCTTGTGGGTTAGGGCCCAATCCATGTGCCTCAACCTCTCTGTTGTATTTGTTCTCTGCTTTCTGTCATTTCATTATTTCTGCTTCTGATAATTTCATTTATGTTTCAAGTTGTTGTTTAGTTTTGCTTTCAATGTGTTGTTGTAGGTTTCATTTTCTTGTGAGTAATATAATAGAGGAGAAAAACCAAAAAATTTGTGGATAAAGACCCCCTTCTCATCTCTGTCAATAGAGCTCGAGGAGGGCGAACCTTCCCACAGACACAAAAAATTATTTCTGTTCACTATTTTTGAGATTAAAAGTAGAGTTGCATTACCATTTTTCAGTCTTCCTTTGCACTATATTTTTACACATTTGTTTGTTTCTATGCGCATAAGTTAGCAGGTTGATTGCAGGAATTATTGTTAAAACCCAGAGCAGCTCTGTGGTGCCTCCCTACTTCATTCTCCATCTCTGTCTTCGCAATCTGTGCACTGCTGTTATGCCCTCCATTTCTGATTTTTCCCACTTATTCTCACTACCACACCCACCTTTTTATTCATAAAAACACTTAAACCATTCAACCCGCCTTATTCCTTTATTTTTATTAGTCATGGTTTCCTTACCCTTTTTAATGCAAAACGCTTTAAAACCATTGGAATTTGACCTCCGCCCTTTCTCCTTGAACTTCCCGCTACCATACTTTGCTCCATCGAAAATCACAAATTGTCCAAGGTATTTGTTTATGCTTGTTGGCTGGATAAATCGTTCTTGCGGACAAGACTGATCTCCCTAGTAATAAAAGTATCTAGCAACAAACAACCAAATAAACTAATCTTTCTCTAAGCATGTAAGGTTTAAAAAAATCTCTATAGAGGTGTAAAAGACTTACCGTATGTCCAACGCTTGTTTGAAGTTGTTGTTGTCCCTCGTGCACTTGAAGGAGTTTTCCTCGTAAACCTGCAGTCACAAACAAGAAAAATATTACATAGCACCTGTATAGACATCATCATAAACCATTCTTATCATAGTGATCAAGGAATCTATGAAATAAACCATGAACATATAGCTTATTAAGAAAAATGAGTATATTTGTATTAATTTCAAAAGAAGGAAAACCTTACAACCTGAGCCTTGATGTTGTACAGGCCTTCTCGGGGTCCGAAGCAGGAGTCTCCTCTACTTTGATAAGCTCTGCACTCCTCCAACCAAGACAAATAGAGGTATGTAATCTCTCCTCACAAAAGTCTTAGTCAACTGAGTCTAAATCTCAACAGCACTTAACCTCAAATCTTCTTAAGCTTGACCTCTCTTTGAGGCTACCCAATGCCTCTTTTTATAGTAGAATAGAGGAGGTTTTCTGTTCCAATTATGAAGGGATAGAATCCTCCTTCAAAGGGATAAGCTCCTCACATCAAGGGGTTAGCTCCATAAGGTAAGGGATACATGCACCTCATAAGAGCGGTTCTATCACCACAAGATATTTTCTGGAAGCTTCTAGAATTCACTTTTATTGAGCTTTTTGGAAATTACTTGTGCCTTTTTTATCTTACAGGGATCCACACTTTTAACACAGATAAAGTGCGTTCAGGTACGCAGGATAGCTGAACATTGGGTGCGGGACCGCAGGCAAGATAGCGAGAAAGTGCGATACCAAAGTTTAGGAGACTTTTAGGAACTTTTCTCTGATTTTCAAGGCTTGACATGAGGAACTAATATGTTAGACTTGCAAAGGGAGAAGTATGAGTAATAATGAGCTCATACACATAGCAGAATGTCAGGATGACAATTTTCAGTGTAACAGATTGCCCCCTAAAGTGCAAAGTCTGGAATAGATGATGCTGAAGTCTGTCATATATGAAGAGTGCAGTACTTTATCATTTCAAGGATCATCCTGTGGACACCCCAGTCGGAACCTGTAAAAACATTCAATGCAAAATATATATATATCATCGCTGAGGTAGGAATTCCCATACTCAGATCAAAACTAACTAGAAACTAATTCAAACTGTTCTGATACAGGAATGATTTTGAGTACATCACAGTATAGACATGTGTAGACACAGTATGGACGCAGCCATCTGTTTATAAATAGTCCACTGTATAAATGATAACAAAATTCCTCGTAGCCTGGATGGTAGAAACTAGATCCAGGGTCTTGATTTTCGCATCTCGAACTAGTACGATTCTATCCATGTGAATGAATGTGTCGAAGTCGAACATGGTAGAAACCACTTGATTACCAGTCAATGATGTAAACTGTTAACAAGTGTGAGAGTAACCACCAATAATGTCAATGGCTCTCAAAGTACCCAGTACAATCCATGAAATGTGAATGAATGAGCTGAAGTCGAACATGTCACGGAATCATTCGATCGGAGGTCAATGATGCAACCTGTCGTCGAAGGCGAGAAACCTGCCATTGAGGCATGCAGATTTCAAGGTACTGACGATTTCTGGATCAACTTCCTAGATAATGTGCTGTCGTCGATAGAAAGTGATCCGTCGTAGGCAAGCCCACAACACGAAATCATAGATCAAGTTTTGAAAATATATCGGCAAGGACTGACTCAGGGATGGTCAAAAATGGATGACAGATATTTTGCAGATGAATGGTTTATTTGAACTGTCCTCTTGAACACATAACGACACTGCAGATGGCTTGGTAGTAGTTGACCCAAAGCTAATACCCAGAAACCGGATGAAGACTTTCAAATGAGGTTCGATTAACTGTTAGGTAAATAATTTCCCAACCCAGGTGATTGAAAGTGTCGTGTTCAAGAGTGGTTAACTAGATTTTCGAAAAATCAAAATACCACAAACAAGTCATTTTTCTCTCTTTTCCCCCACCATTTCTGGCAAGTACCTCTTTATTTTTGACAAGCTTGAGGAGGATAACATTTTCTTGTTTATAAGCTCATCCTTCTGATGAGTCCAACTTAGTTTAAGATTCGAACCCTAAGAAGGAGTGGTTCGTTCCTGTTTAAAATTGAACAGGTCCTTTACTGTTAAATTTTAACGAGTCCAGTATAGGAGAAACTCGGTGTTTTTCAATTTTAGGGAGTCAGAAGAAAAAAATTAAGAAAACTCCATGGGTGTAATTTTTCGTAAATTTAGTCTCTCGAGCCCGAAAAAGGATAAAATAATGCGGGAGAGAACTCTATTGACCGTAATTAGTCAACGTATACCTTTTTCGTAAATAGTCCATTTCAGTTCGTAAAAGGGGTAAACTTATACTGAAGGGACGATTATTCATTTACTTTAACGAGTTCGAACAATCAAGTACTCGGCAATCTTTTCATATTTAGAGAGTCTGAAAAGGGCTTAAAAGAGAACTCCAGGGTTTCGCTTTTTCGTAATTTTCAAGAGTCCGAAAAAGTGATAAAAGTATACTCAGTAGTTTCACTTTTTCTGTAAATTTTAACGAGTTCGAAAAAGGGATAAAAATGTACTCCTGGTTTTCACTTTTTCGTAAGTTTTAACGAGTTCGAAAAAGGGATAAAAATGTACTCATGTGGCCAACTTTCAATTTAATTAACGAGCAGGAAAAGACGGAAAGAACTCGGCATTTTCATGTGTTTTACGAGAATGAAAGATAGCAAAATAATCTCAGGATTTTCATGAGTTTAATGAGTCTTGAAAATAACCGAAATCGACTCGAGATAGGTTTCATTTTTACAAAATCTTGAAACAGAGAAAAACTATGCTTCAGAGTGGTTTCATTTTTACACAAGCTTGAAACAGAGAGAAAACTGTGCTTGATGCCCCCCTAAGCGTAACTGCTAGAGCGCATGCCCCCCCAACTTCATGTCATTCAACTAAGTACACTGCTGGTAATTAATAGCTGGATGGAATGAAGGTTCATTTACGAGATCATATGAAAGACCCGACCTGAAACTGTAAGAAAATTATGCGAAAAACTAAAATAACTAACCTAAATATATGACTTAAAATTTACGAGATCTTAGTCAAAGACTCGACTCAATTAGAGGGGAGGATTTGTTTCATTTTTTAACGAGCTTGACACAGGAAAAGAACTATGCTCATGGCAACGTGTTTCATTTTTTATTGAGGTTGACACAGTAAAAGGAACTTTCCTCTTATCTACTCTCTACAATCTACCTATATAACCTACTGATTCATTTTTTAATGAGGTTGACCCAGGAAAAGAACTGTCCTCATACCTGATTTATTTTTTAACGAGGTTGTCTCAGTAAAAGGAACTATCCTCATATCTGATTCATTTTTTAATGAGGTTGAATTAGTAACAGGAACCATCCTCTGACCAACTGATTCATTTTTTAACAAGGTTGACACAGGAAAAGAACTGTCCTCATACCTGATTCATTTTTTAATGAGGTTGACTTAATAACAGGAACCATCCTCATAAACTACTTATTTCTAATCTATCAATCTACTCTCTACAATCTACCTACTGATTCATTTTTTAATGAGGTTGACACAGGAAAAGAACTGTCCTCATCGCCGACTGATTCATTTTTTAACGAGGTTGACACAGTAAAAGGAACTCTCCTCACCAACCACTGATTCATTTTTTAACGAGGTTGACACAGTAAAAGGAACTATCCTCAGAGCCACTGATTCATTTTTTAACGAGGTTGACACAGTAAAAGGAAATATCCTCGGACTCACTGATTCATTTTTTAATGAGGTTGACATAGTAAAAGGAACTATCCTCGGACCATTGATTCATTTTTTAATGAGGTTGACACAGTAAAAGGAACCATCCTCAGACTCACTGATTCATTTTTTTAACGAGGTTGACTCAGTAACAAGAACTATCCTCTGACCAACTGATTCATTTTTTAACGAGGTTGACACAGGAAAAGAACTGTCCTCAGACCTGATTCATTTTTTAACGAGGTTGAATTAGTAAAAGGAACTATCCTCAGGCTAACTGATTCATTTTTTAACGAGGTTGACACAGTAAAAGGAACTTTCCTCAGACTCACTGATTCATTTTTTAACGAGGTTGACACAGTAAAAGGAAATTTCCTCATCGCCGACTGATCATGGCTTCCAACTAGAAGAAACACATGTCAATGGACACACCTTGATCATGGCTTCCAAGAGGTCTTCATCAGAAGGAAGAATAGTTCTCTGGAAGGAACACATGTCAAGGGACTCAAAAGGGATAAGAACCTTCTAGACATAATTAACCCGTGGCGGGGTAGATACCACTTGCGTATGAGGAACATTTAGGGATGTCAGATTATTGGTAGTCGAATCAAGATTAGGGAGCGAAATCTGGTCTACAGTCACAATATTTCCATTGTGAGGGAAAGACATCACGCGAAAGAGTGTCAATGCGA